>JAWDGP010006665.1:630000-657500 GCA_033675545.1 Elysia crispata
AGACAGTCAAAGAGAAAGATATTTGGAAGGGACTGACAGTTGGACTGACAGTTGTGGGATTTATACACGAAACGCTGCTGTGTGTATAAATACAGAGCTATAATCTCCTGCATGTCTCATTCTGCCTGTGCCATGATTCTAACAATTATGACCAAGTCACCAAATTTTAACTCTCACAACAAGAAAAAGACAATCCGCATCGAAAACAGTCGACGATTTTCCGCGTTCGTGTGCGAACTGTTTGAATGGCTGAACTGCTGAAAAGTCGCGGTCGCGTTGGTCCTGTTCGTGTGTGCGCTCTATTTGAATGGCTGAACTGCTAAAAAGTCGCCGGTCGCGTTTTCGCGCTCTATTTGAATGGCTGAACTGCTAAAAAGTCGCGGTCGCGGTCGCGTTTGCGCGCTCGTATTCGCGCTCTGTATAAACGGAGCTCAAAGTCTGTTCAAATTGCAACCACCTGAGTAGGGTTTTAAAAAAATTACCCCAGTTTAACTCAGGAGTGCAGCATCTTTATCTACCAACATTTATTGAAATGCACAGACATAATTATGATAAACAAAACTTGAGGAATTTACTACCTTCGCCCCCCCACCCCCCTTACCTTATCGCTCGCTATATGCCTTCATTTTTTTTACCTAAATTTCTATTCAGGCACCTGTACCTGCCATGCAGCTAAGTGACGTTGGTAAACAAACACATACTCTCTCTCTCTCTCTCTCTCTCTCTCTCTCTCTCTCTCTCTCTCTCTCTCTCTCTCTCTCTCTCTCTCTCTCTCTCTCTCTCTCTCTCTCTCTCTCTCACCTCTCTCTTTCCCATCCTATACCCCATGCGCAGTTGTAAAAAGCAATGTAACATCAATTTCTTTCTTAATCATGGTAATGGTATTTTTGTCTAAAAAAGAAAAGAAAGAAAGAAAGAAAAAGAATACGGGTCTATGGGGGAAAAAAGGAAAAACATTTATATCAGCATAACTCAGGATATTATTTTTTTCCTCCTCTATACATTGCGCAGTTGTAAGATAAAGGCTGTGCACTATCAGTTGGTTTTGTACATTTCATTTCCTCTCTGGCCAGAAACAGTATAAAAAAAAATTGATAGTTTGGGTTAGACGGTTATATATAATTATGTTCCTAAGAATCCATGTCAGTGTCTCAACTTAGCTATAATGCACATCTATGCAGTTTGATCTCTTCAGATTTGGAGTTAGAGAGAAGTAAGAGATAGATAGATATGTAGATAGAGAGAGAGGGGGGGGGAGAGAAAGAGAGAAGGGAGGGGGAGAGAGAGAGAGAGAGAGAGAGAGAGAGAGAGAGAGAGAGAGAGAGAGAGAGAGAGAGAGAGAGAGAGAAAACGAGATAGAAATGCAGTGATAGGAGATAGCTGCTTAACGACAGAACAGTCTTATTCATTCATAATCTTAATTTCGCAAACATTTCTATGTTGGAATAAAAAAAGAGAGAAAAGGAAAAGAAAAGGAAAAACATATCCAGCTATCCATCCTAATTAATTTTCCACCAACCAGTCAAGCTGGTTTTAGTCTCGCTCCATCTAGCTCCCTGCCATCCTCGCCATCTGATTTTTTTACTGCCCATGTCTACCTCCAAACAATGAACAGCCCCCACCCCCCCCCCCCCACACACACACACACCCTCCCTCCCCCATCCCGACTAGTCCCGAGATAGCTCGCACATCAATGTCCACGGAACAAACACGAAGCTGGGATAAATACTGTAGCATCGTAACTTCCCATAACTGTCTTACTATCGCTCATCAATGTCCACGGAACAAACACAAAGTTGGGATAAATATTGTAGCATCGTAACTTCCCATAACTGTCTTACTATCGCTCATCAATGTCCACGGAACAAACACGAAGTTGGGATAAATACTGTAGCATCGTAACTTCCCATAACTGTCTTACTATCGCTCATCGATGTCCACGGAACAAACACGAAGTTGGGATAAATACTGTAGCATCGTAACTTCCCATAACTGTCTTACTATCGCTCATCGATGTCCACGGAACAAACACGAAGTTGGGATAAATACTGTAGCATCGTAACTTCCCATAACTGTCTTACTATCGCACAGCAATCAACAGTTAAAATGCTAAAAAAAAACAAAAAAAAAAAAAACAACAACAACAACAACAAAAGTATTTCCCTGTCTTCCATTCCGCGCTTATTTCTGCCTACCGTGATAGCAGATCTCAGTCAAAAGCTAACATGCGCCGCAGGCGATTAGCTCTAGCCGTATTTTAGGAAGCCTCGGCTCTATTCTAGAACTCTCTAATTATAGAGTGGCTATGGGGTAACCTATTCTAGAACTCTCTAATTATAGAGTGGCTATGGGGTAACCTATTCTAGAACTCTCTAATTATAGAGTGGCTATAGGGTAACCTATTTGTTTTTCCCCCGGTTCGTGCCATTTGATCCCTGGGAGATTCTGTGACATTCAGTTCAACATGAGAAAGAGAAACTGAAAAACAAACCCGACAGAATAAAGATGAGACCATGGGGCGGAATGGTATTTTGGGACTATTGTTACTGTAAGATTCGGCACGGTGAACCAGCTCAGTGTATACCAGACTAGACGAACAACAAAAAATTTCCTCCTGGTGCTGCTGTGGCACATTGCGGCTCTTCCGCCATTATAAAATTATTATCAGTGCAGATACTGCTCCTTATGTGATATAATAATAATAATAATAATAATAATAATAATAGTAGTAGTAGTAGTAGTAGTAGTAGTGGTGGTAGTAGTGGTAGTGGTAGTAGTAGTAGTAGTAGTAGTAGTAGTAGTAGTAGTAGTAGTAGTAGTAGTAGTAGTAGTAGTAGTAGTAGTAGAAGTAGAAGAAATAGTAGTAAAAAAAAAAATAATAATAATAATAATAATAATAATAGCAATGAGAAAAATAAATGAAAATGAAAAGTAAGACTTGGCCATCACTACACAGTCCAGAAACAAATTAAAAAAAAAAAAAAAAAAAATCAGTCTGGACCATGCAATCAAAAGCATCCACGTCGAGAGATTGTGGTGAGTCGACGCTGTGAGACCAGTAAAGCTAATATGGTGAGACCTAACTTGAGATCCACGCATTTTAACAAGCATATACACAACGACGGGCATGATTTTATGTACGGGCCAATTCATTAATTGGGTTGCAGGGGGAAAAACGAAAAATGAATTAAAAAAAGATACTGGGTTATAGGTTAAGTAAAAATGAAACTCCAATTAAAAAAAAAACCGCACAAAAAACAAACCACTAACACAACCACCACCAACACTGCCATCACCACCACCAACAACAACAACAGCTTGGATTTTACAGATAGCGATCGGCGGGTGGGGAGATAGAGTGAAACCCATGCAGTATGAGAATCGAGAGCAACAGTAACAAATATTAGGGAGAGAAGGGCGGCTGAGAGATGGAGCAATGGACAACAACAACAACAACAACAAATAGAGAATAAGGTGTGAGTGGCAAATGAGGTAAAGGAGAATGAATATGTAAGGCAAGAATGGAAAGATATAGATTGAGAATAAACTGCATGTGGGGTTTTGGAGAAGGAGGACTGGAATTAATAAACTTTATTCATAAGGCTCATCACAAGTTAGCCATAAATAATGCATGCAAGAGTATTTAGAAAGAACTATATGGCAAGGGGAAAAAAAAGAATTTACGTCATAACGTTTAGAAAACATTAACTGGTTAATTGTTTCAAAGCCATTTTCACGTATATTATGACATATTGGGTGATTCATTTCAAAAAATAAAAAAAAAAAGAAGAAGAAGAAAAAAGAGGGAGAAAATGAGAATGAGTCATCCTCATTAGCTTGAAAGTGTATTTGACTCTAAGGGCTTAATTAGAGGCAAAAAAAGTGTCAGTCCATTACCATATTTGAAACACTGACAACAAAGTATAAGAAACGGCGGCGATGATAACGAGAGAGAGAAGGTGGTGGGGGGAGAGAGAGAGAGAGAGAGAGAGAGAGAGAGAGAGAGAGAGAGAGAGAGAGAGAGAGAGAGAGAGAATTCAGAGGCACAGACAGACAGACTTTGAGGCACACGGAGAGAGAGAGAGAGAGAGAGAGAGAGAGAGAGAGAGAGAGAGAGAGAGAGAGAGAGAGAGAGAGAATTCAGAGGCACAGAAAGAGAGAGAGAGAGAGAGGATTCAGAGGCACAGAGAGACAGACTTTGAGGCACACGGAGAGAGAGAGAGAGAGAGAGAGAGAGAGAGAGAGAGAGAGAGAGAGAGAGAGAGAGAGAGAGAGAGAGAGAGAAAACGAGAGGGAGAGATATAGAGACAGAAAGAAAGAGATCCACTTCAGCTACAGGTAGGAGTTTCGATGGAATTTGGAATCTCGACTAGACTTGAGTGTCCCTAGAATTGCGTATATTTTTACCTTGTCTTATCACACACAAAAATAGCGTTCTTATTGAACCGCCACATAAGGGGATAGGAAGGACCAGACAACGTCTGAACTAGTGAGCTGAAGTGAAATCGTGCTATCAGATCAGTTCATCTCTGGCTGGAATCTCTACCGCCGGCCTAGACTGAGTCAGCCACACGGCCTTGACATATTGCGGGGTTACGCGCTCTATCTCGGGACCAAGGTCAGGGTTGTGTACATCACATTCAATAAGTCACCCTAAACCCGGCGACGACCTTGGGAGCATTCAATATATATATATATACATATATACATATATATATAATTTGTTGACGATTCTGGGTGGAATTGAAGGTAAAGCTTGTACCGGTTGCTGCTACTGCTGTCTCTTGGTACAGCGCCAACACAGTTCGTCTCCCAACAGAGAGACACAGGAGTTCTGGAGCAGACGTGAGATCACCGTGGAAACGGATCAACGGACTGGGGTTAACTATGTACGGGCGCCGCTCCTTGATTTTTGGAAATCGTTCAAAGTGCTTCAGATTCCATCTAAAGTCACTGCTCTGTTAAGAGGAGTTCGATATTTCCAGATTTGGGCTTCCGTTATTTTTAAGGTCAATGTAAAGCGTCATTAGTAGTAACATAACAGCTCTGAAGTGTTGCAATCCTTAAAATTAATAGAGAGAGAGAGAGAGAGAGAGAGAGAGAGAGAGAGAGAGAGAGAGAGAGAGAGAGAGAGAGACAGAGAGACAGAGAGAGACTGACAGATAGAGAGAGAGAGAGAGAGAGAGAGAGAGAGAGAGAGAGAGAGAGAGAGAGAGAGAGAGAGAGAGAGAGAGAGAGAGAGAGAGAGAGAGAGAGGGAACTTTTTAACTAATTTAAGTGATTATGAAAAAGTTCACTGTATTTAAAAATTTCATCTCGGTGACTTTGACTGGCATAATCTCTTCTTTTGACATGTCGCTCAATGACACAATACCATGCAGCCATCCTTATAATGTAATATTTCCATTGGTTGAGCAAACATTTCGATCAAAACAGGACTTTCAAGGGACAAAGGAAAAGGAAAGACAGCTATAATAATTACTCGTGGATAAACAAAATCATCTGCGACGCGATAAAGATCTACTACGCCCTTTACTTTTGACCTTTCTGTCAAATGATCAATATTTTGATTATTATAAGCAAAACAAAAGCCTGCCCAATCACTGGTCTCCATTTACTGTATCTTAAATTCCGTAAAAAAAAATTAACTATTTTGGTAGTCCAGGTAGTAAAAATTACAGAAGAGTCGGGTGTGGGTCCTCTCATCGTAACAACCAGTTCAGTGCTGCCTTATTACATGGATATCATGCCGGATGTTTACACCGTTTTAAATAGATGCCCGAAATCATTGTAAATAATTATTAGAAAACAGCTCCATTTATTCCAAGAAAGAAAAAAAAAACCTTCATATTTCACGACCCTTTTCAAACAATTACGAAGACTTGGCTACGTGAAGGCAGAAGCCGGGGTTGGTGCTCCGTTTCCAGCTCGATTAAAACTATCACATGGCAGAGAAATGCTTCGGAAAGTCCCACGAAATCGCAGTGGATGCTTTGGGGGGAATACTCAAACAGAGATATCGCCAAAATCACCTTTAAAAAAAGTGCCCGAATGCTAGCATAGCGGAAAGTCTCCACGCCAGGGTACTGAGCCTCATCGAAACATCTTGATCTATTTCTTTTCGAAGTCTGGACAAGGCGATTTCAACTGATTTCTTGGTGTAAATTTTACCTCATCTGCAAAGTTTACCATGAGGTCAAGTCAGAAATTTTTCTATCAAGAGGAGAGAGAGAGAGAGAGAGAGAGAGAGAGAGAGAGAGAGAGAGAGAGAGAGAGAGAGAGAGAGAGAGAGAGAGAGAGAGAGAGAGAGAGAAAGCGCCGTGAGAAGAAAGAAGTGACCACAGACGTGGAAGAGCAGAGACAGCGCCTTCCCAGCGTATAGTCCTACTGACAGAGTAGCTCTCCCAGCTGGCTATTTCGCTCCAAATCGACCTCTACAACCCCAGCCATCTATGCATCTCCACCACCCTATGACTCCAGTCCAGGGTTCAAAGTTTGGATGCAAACAACAACAGAACTTACGAAAGTTTGGACCATTTTTAGAATCCGGTCTTATCATTGTCTCCGATCATAGAAACAGGGGTTGTTGTCTTTCTACTTAACACACTAGGAGACCATAGTGCGCGTCCCTAGAGAACGCTGTGATCTCACCACAAAACCCGTACAAGAGTGCGACTATAGAACATTAACAGAAGAAGCAAGCTAGTGCTATAGGTGAAAAGAGAAACAACAACAACAAAAAAAAGCAATAAGCCTTCAGCAATGAGTAATCGATGCGCTACATGCTGAGTGAAAGTGCAAATGTCATTATTTGTAATGGCACTCCTCGAAGTTCGATTCCACTTGTACAGCCTTTATTTCACCCGGCTCGACCCAGATGTGCTGTGTGAGATCTAATCGCGTCACAATATTGGTTCGCGTCAGCGGGTCCTGAAAGCCGCGTCATGACTCAGAGCCGGTGGCTGTAGGCTTGCTCTATCTCATCGGAAAATGGCGGCTGTTCATCACACGGTTAATCTGCAGTATCTTATTTATCACTGGTACCGAATTCCTTAATGGAATCCCAAATTGGTAACAAGAGATTTGACAACTAGGTATATAGATCTAGATCTTATCACGTATAATTTATCAGTGTGGTACCGTGACTTCATTACGCTGCCTCATGAAGTGGGTTAGCAAACGTCACGTGAACTATTCCCTTTGTCTTGCTTTTTATTCTGCTTGAACAGATGCATTGCCCATGCCGGACATTTTAAGCTACACCCACAAAGAAACACTTCCGAGTTCCTAACAGAATACCCGTCCTATCAGATTTCTCTATTTCGGAGGCCATTAGCATGCTCCAGTGATTAAAAACCACACACATCAAGAGATTGGTCTATAATTCATAAAGGGCAACAACTCGATGGCGCCACGAGAGAAGCATCCGCGCGACCAGCTGACCTAGTGACACACTTACATCACACATGATAACTACAGCCGGACCAGACGATATTTTGGCGTCTGCTGGAAGACGATACTGCACGGGGTAAAACAAATAGTCAGATACCGAGGCGTGAGCGTTGTCACAAAGGAGTTCTTAACTGCCTTGACTACATGTAACTGTTTGGGGTTGCACAGCTTAGCTTCGAGACACGGCCAGTCATAATACCCACTTATTTATTCTTTTTTATTTATTTTTTTTGTGTGTGTGTGTGAGAGAGAGAAGGGGGTGAAGGAGAAGACAGTTTGGAGATAATGATATGGATTGATACAAGAAAGGGGCAGACAAGAAGACGGGGAAAAACGAATCGAAAAGGAATAGAACATATCACAGGAAGTCTTTTAATAAAAAAACAAAACAAAACAAAAACACGGCAGAACTTCTAAGCGTCTCACACGCAGCAAGCAGGTTATATGTTGTCTTGGCTCCAGCCCGGATGATGGTCCCGCCATCTATACCAGCATCTCATCTTACGTCTGCTCAAAAAATCTTTCGTTTCAAATAATTATAGAAAAACAAAACAAACTAATTAACAGGGACAGCAACATGAGGATGTTGTAATGTATAATTAGCGTTCAAGGAAGGTCAAATATTTGTCACAGTGATCTTGCTATAGGCAAATGGGATATCAGCCATAGTGGTACATTTTTTTTAAAAGTAGAGAGATTAAAAAAGGAGGGGGGAGGGGGTGTTTAATAAGAGAGAAATAATTTTCTTGTGCACCGTAGTTTATTTTCAAAAGAGGACGATCTAGCTTTTCCTTAATTCGCTCAAGAATACTAAATGAGCTTTCCTTAACAGGTTGTTCACTTTTGATAGCCCGTACTAGCTTTCTTTCGCTGTTAATAAACCGTCAGACATTATTAATAATCTCCGCAACAGCTGGTGCATGCGATGCCCGGGTACGAGCACATCGAACGATGTCTGGCAACCGAATTGGTGTAGATAAATTACAGCAACTTCATCTTCACCATCATCGTCGGTCTTCCTGACAGACCTGCCGAGACAGAAGTGGTGTCAGCCCTGGGGAATTTCACAAATATTACAGACTGTCTCGATACGAGAATAAAATAATAGTACAGAAAATTCAACCACAAACCTAGATCTAGGTCGAGACCGACCAATAAGACGAAAGACGTGAAAACATAAGGACAGATGGAATGGACAGGGATCGAACCTGCACCTCGATACAGCAACCATCATCTTGCCGAGACAAGACCAGGCACATCTAATAATAAAAAAAACCCAGATGCTTCAGGAACAGTGACTTTCATGCTGGCTTGAATAGACTAAGAAATTGAATCGCTAAGAACGACCAAGTCCATATTTATAACGGACATAAAAAAAAAACCTCATATTACGGGAATTCTTAGTGAGAACAGCAGGCCTACATGCGAGTGAGAACGGTAAGCCTACATGTATGTATCCCACTGGAGCTCAAGTCGCCTCAAGTCTGATTAGAGAACTCGCCCTAAGCTCTACTGGGTATCTGCGTGGCGAGATCAAATCCAGTCGGACCCAAAAGCTGCCGCCACCAAACGCTAACAGACTTTCATGTACCGGGGTATGACACAATTCAAGGTTTAGTAAAATGAAAGTTATAGCAGGCTAGGATCTGGCTTTTTTTTTTTTTTTTTTTTTTGGTGCACTGCCTTTTGAGTCAATCAATTTTCGAGCAGTTATTATTTATTAGTTTTCTCTACGATGATCCTTCCGGATCAGACAACGGTCGTAATTATATTCTGGACCTGGGGGGGGGGGAGGGAGAGAGAGAGAGAGAGAGAGAGAGAGAGAGAGAGAGAGAGAGAGAGAGAGAGAGAGAGAGAGAGAGAGAGAGAGAGAGAGAGAGAGAGAGAGAGAGAGAGAGAGAGAGAGAGAGAGATTAAGCAGTGAGTAAAGGACGGTCTGGTTTACCAGTACTATTAGTGCTACTAATCTTTATTATTTAGCGTAAAGCATTTCATGCAAAGCAAGAGCAAGCTCAACATAGATATGAAAAGAACGAAAAAAAAAATGCTTCGTCACAACACACTTATGCGTGCGCCTTGGGAAAAACCCGATGAGATGTAAACAAGTTTATGCGTTTCGTGTTACGCGCATAACTTTCGTTTCTCTTCTCAAGCAGTGCTCAGCATCATCAAAGTTCACTCCTTGGGTCGTTCACCGGAGCAGATGCAAGCAATATTAATTTAGCAGATCCAAGTTATTACTCGTGCTTATTTTAAACACGGACCCGCCAAGGTTATAGGGGTGGACGCAACTTAGATTTTTTTATGCTTGATGTGGGTTAAGGCAATGTTTTGAAGTTTAACTCAATTTACAGCATGGGTGAAATAGAAAACAACCACCACCAAATCAAAGTGAAATTCTTTGAGAAAAATGAGGCGAGCTGACATTTCGAAGTCATCATAAAGCACTTTTATTGAAGAAACACTATTAATCCCTTGCTTTTCATGTTTAAATTGCATACCTTTCCCGACTGCTTATTAATATTTATATATCTGGGTTACATATCTAGCACAAAACCATAATTATGAAGTTCAGGTTTACTCGAGCTACGTCAAAATGGCCTGGGAACATAATGTAAACAGAAAGCGCTGCTCTCACAGGATGTTTCCCCTTGTGTTGACCTGAAATGATAACAACATTGCCCTCCAGCACAGAATTCCCATCACTGTGGCCCAATATTGCTACAGAGTGTGTAACAACAGTTACCCTCGTGTGAGATTGCTAGCCTCCCCTTATTCATACTCTGACCCAATAGTCGTGATGGCGCAAATGAGTAATTCGAAATGATGCTCCTTATGGTGACCCACATATTAATGAGAAGTCAGTTATGGTGACCCACATATTAATGAGAAGCCAGTTTCCCAAGTGAATAGGTCTACCGCCGATGGTTGATCTTATGTTACCGTGACCGAAAACTCAGGTTCAAGATCACCTAAGTTTGAACACAAAGAAATGTGCACTAGGCGTGGAATTGTGTGTTCGAGAGAGACAGTTATCGGGTTGGAGTGAAACTGCTCTAACCTTTCTTAATCTTCTCAACACTTGAGTTGAAGCCCAGGTTCAACTCAGTTCATCCTTACACGGTGCTCTAATAGTGTGATCACCATCCGCACTTATGCTGCAGGATGCTTTTCACCACGGTGGTCTAAATTTTTCATCCAGAAATTGCAACGTGCAAAAGGGGATATTCTGACACCAACGAGAGGAATATCTCCGTGGAAAGTTCTTTTTTAGCATTGATTGGCTGACAACCCACAAATACCATGACTGGTGATCTGGCTTTATGGGCCGCAGGTATCTAAAAGTCCTACGCGATAAATGCATCACCCACAAATACCATGACTGATGATCTGGGTTTATGGGCCGCAGGTATCTAAAAGTCCTACGCGATAAATGCATCACCCACAAATACCATGACTGATGATCGGGCTTTATGGGCCGCAGGTATCTAAAAGTCCTAAGCGATAAATGCATCACCCACAAATACCATGACTGATGATCTGGCTTTATGGGCCGCAGGTATCTAAAAGTCCTACGCGATAAATGCACCACCCTCAAATACCATGACTGATGATCTGGGTTTATGGGCCGCAGGTATCTAAAAGTCCTACACGATAAATGCACCACCCAGAGATAGAAGAGAATCAGGACCTCCAATTAGTATTCCTCTGGAGTTTACACGGAGGCAGTCTTGCCGACGTTGATCATCTACAGGGTAACTCTTCAAAACATTTCAAGTAAATGTAGGACACGCATCCGAGCATGCATGCCGCTGGACCAAAAAAAAAAACAAAAAAACAAAAAACAAAACAAAAACAAAAACAAAAATTTTTAAGAACTTGAACTGAACTGTCACACAAGTTCACTAAGAAAAAGACTGCAAAACAAGATTTAAGAACACAGAGAGAAAAAAACCACCACACGTTAGTCTTGGTATTTTTAATGTCGCCTAAGCTTCTAGAAGATACTGGTGAGAATTAAACTATACCAGACGAGAAGGCTTTAATAACCCGTTCTGTGTGCCACCAGGCCCTGACCTCAGGACCGCCTGTGATAACTCACGCCATTGTAGTAACAACAAACAGTCATTATTGGCCTCACGCAGTGACCTACTGAGGATACTCGTGTTCTTGGGGTATATAAACTCGACCTGGTTATAAAAAAAAAAACTTGACCCGTCAAACCGTATAATTTCATTTAAGGTCATCTATCTGAAAAGGATATCAATGACCCACTTGGAGCAGCCTTGGGGTGTGACGTCACTAGGCGCTCGTCACACCACGCGATGATTCCCTCAATGGTGTTACCACTTTGTAACGGCGCCCACCTACACTTTGAGGGTGGCTTGGCATCTTTCTCTCGCGACCACGAAACAAAGGGCGGGGAGCGTGAATGTTTTAACACTTGGCTGGGAGAAGGTGAGCAGCTCATGAAAGGATAGGAGCAAAGGGTAGCTACAGTGATGGAAGGGGTCATAAGGGACGAAGAGAAATTTCTTAGAAGATGACAAAGATTTGAGGTGGCCTGGGATTTTCAGGCTCATGTCGGAAATTACTGTTTTGAGCTACTGGGCTTCAAACATAAAAACAAAATCGATTTTTCAAGGTTTCCCACATTTTGGCCTCTTATGAACTATCAACATTTTTTTTTAATCTGGTCAAAAAGTATCAGAGCCCAAAAGAAATTTTAAATATGTTTTATGGTGTTTTTGTGAAGATAACCGCAACCCTGCATGAAAACTTTCCCTAACTTTAAACGCGTTTTTCTCAGTTCCTCATTAACGAGCCAAATACTAATATATATTCTAAATATGTCAACTGTTTTATACAGGGAATTGGTTGGGCTTTCAAAAATATAGAAATCACAATTTGTCCAAACTAGTCATTGAGCCTGAAAATTGCAGGCCACCTCACAGATGACGACGATGGCGAAGAATAAGAAGAAGAACAAGAAGATGAGGAGAGCGAGAGAAAAGGGAGCGGAATTATGTGAGAAAAAAACCAAAGAGAAAGAGAGAGAGAGAGAGAGAGAGAGAGAGAGAGAGAGAGAGAGAGAGAGAGAGAGAGACAGAGAAACAGAGACGAAGAGAGAGAGAAACTGAGACGAAGAGAAGCAACTAGATAGAGACAAAAAGGAACAAATAGAGAAAGAGAACGACATTTTCCCCCTTTTTTTTTGGGGGGGGGGGAAGGGACGGAGGGAGAGAGAGAGAGAGAGAGAGAGAGAGAGAGAGAGAGAGAGAGAGAGAGAGAGAGAGAGAGAGAGAGAGAGAGAGAGAGAGAGAGAGAGAGAGAGAGAGAGAGAGAGAGAGAGAGAGAGAGAGACGAACCATTGGCAGACACGCCGGATGAGAGAATGGGAACGCCGTTAGCAAAACAGGAAACATGAGAATTGAGATACAGCAAAGCAATTCGTTAAAAAACATCACACAAATGAAAACAGGCCGACCGCCTTGCCGTCTAGATTCCTCACAACATTCCCTCATGTCTACTACAGACCAAACACATTCCTGAGCCAGATCCTGTTTTGGTTTGTCTTGATTATTATTATTTTTTTTTTAATCTCGGTATACTAAGAGCTTCTAAAGTAACTAGCCCTATTTCCATTTTTTCTTCTTTTTTGGTCGCTCTTTCCCCTCGTTTTCTTATTTTCTCAACGCTGTGCCCGCTGAGCAAAAGGTCAATCTTATTCCTTGACCGGTGTTTTTTTTTTTGTTTTGTTTGCATAACTGACCCTCCTCTCGCAACCCTTACGCTACAGAGCTGCAACTATGATCTTGCATCCTGCTCGATCAATTCAGGGCCTAGAATAAATGGCAATTTCTCCCCCTTTTGGCTTTGCAAACAACTATCTACAGCTAGTACAAATTTCGACAAGTTTTGGGATTCGTGGCAATCATAATAAAGGTACCTCAATAGGGACAAAAAGATTATGATGTCACTTCCCTTAGCAACGCTTAGTTACGGGTTCTGATCGAGGCTTCCTAAAATTCATACAGGCCAAGTCACCGAAGTAAACAAACTTTTGAATGTTTCAGTTATAGTGATCTATTTCTTCTAACCTTCAGGCATAGTTAGGACAGAATTGTACTGAGCCGCACTTGTAATTCGGCCTACAGGCCTACCAAACAAAAACATCTTACTGTCCTAACTCTACCAAATAGTTGAACGATAGAGCTCACTCTAACATGTAAGTACTGCAAAAGTTTGTTCACTTCGGTTACTTGGCCTGTATGTATTTTAGGAAGCCTCGGTTCTGAACAATCTAGATTTGATCGACCCTCGGTAACAAGAGTCGCCTGCTGTTGTTGCTATTGTTGTTGTTGTTCTTTTTGTTGTTGCTACTGCTGTTGTTATTAAATTGTTCGGAACCACCATTGATTTCATTGTCCTAAGATTTGCTCAACAATCACTGTGTGGCCCCTTATTGGATTCCGCCTTGGAGCTCTGCTAGATCAAAATGTATTAAAGAGTATTCTGCTACCGGAATATTTTGTTTTCTTATTGTCTTATTTGAATTGAACTTTTCATGTTTAAGAGAAAAGTTAGAACTTTTCCCTCTTTTCTTACACAATGTACATAATAATAATTATGTGAGAGAAAGAAAAATGAAGCATTGTAACGAAATCAATACGATTACCAGAAAGAGAAAAAAAGCGAGGGCTGGGCCAGAGATAACAAAGGATTGCGGATATTTTTTCTCAGACAGCATCGAGCGAATTATATTCTACGACGTGGATGGACTTGTATGCGAAACTATAGAGTGGCGAGGTTGTAATCGACACAAGTTCCCTATCAGATCTAGTTGAAGGAAATCTCGACGACGATAAAGCTGCTCATGCGGAGAGCATTTAGTATGTTGTGAAAACCAGACAAGTGAGACAAAATTCCGTTTCGACCAACTTTACGCCCCAAGCCAACACAGAATGAACCAGAGCAAACAAATGCGTTTCGCCAAAAAAGGACGATAAATTAATTTTGTGAGTTCGGGAACTGTATTTGGCAGCACCAGTAGACACAGGGGTGGTTTCCTTAACTTATCACCGGCATGTGCAGGCTACACTGTGAGGATGGAATATTATTCTGTCTCGGTGAATGGTCCACGCGGATATAGGACCCCTATTCTGCAGGGGCGATCAAGAAACCTACCGCTCCACTGTTGCGCTCCAAACTGCCGGGGAGTTCCAAAACGCTAAAGGGGAAAAGGGAGTAGATCTATCTTCGTTGTTTCGAGCCGGGCTTTTCCCTTGGACGGTTTTGGGCGAGATTTAGGGGAGTAATTAACAGTTAACTACAAGCAGCAACAATATCAAGGCTGTCTCCTGGGGACAAAATTTATAATGTTTAAATTTTTTTCGAAAACGATGGAAGATTAAAACAAAAAAAAAAATGCGTTCCGAAAGAATAAAAGAATTGAAACGTATTTTTATATAAAAGATTCGTGTTGTTATCTGATGAAAAAGGTTTTAAACAACATATTAGAAACCAACAGGTCCCTGGACATGTTGCGAATTTCCCACCTCCAGGTTGTTGACAGATAACGGGTGAGTAACAACCATCTCGTTAGAGATGGTAGAGACACGAGTCCGTGGCCGACCGCCCTGTACGTGTGGTGATCAACTGCTCGGGGTCAACTGCCCAGGTATGCCAAGCCCTCTGGAATATACAGGGTTGTGGGTATGTCCTGCCTCATACCAGTGAGGGTACATGTGAAGTGTATCTACGCTCTCTGCTCATACCAAGCCTATAGAGGTTACGTATCTACACTCTCTGCTCATACCGAGCCAATAGAGGTAACGTATCTACACTCTCTGCTCATACCGAGCCAATAGAGGTAACGTATCTACACTCTCTGCTCATACCGAGCCAATAGAGGTAACGTATCTACACTCTCTGCTCATACCGAGCCAATAGAGGTAACGTATCTACACTCTCTGCTCATACCGAGCCAATAGAGGTAACGTATCTACACTCTCTGCTCATACCGAGCCAATAGAGGTAACGTATAGACTACACTCTCTAGGCTACATACAGGAACAGATTGAATGCTGGAGTCGCACTCTCTGGTAATGTTCACGGGATGTTCAAAGTTCTACAGCAACAGGATGAGGTGGTTTTTAAGGACATAGTCCGGCATTCTGCCTGAATACAAAGGTCAACCAGCGAGATATGCCAAGCCTCAAACTGAGCCAATAGTAACACAGTAACTTAGATTGAATGCTGGAGTCGCACTCTCTGGTAATGTTTACGGGATGTTCAACAGCAGCAATGGACACGTCCGATATTCTGTTTATTTATTATTCATATTTTTTATTCGCAAACCTGCATAGCTGAGGGCGGTTTGAACGTGAAACATATTGGTATAGTTCGCCTCAGTGGTGTAGTCATACCCAACCTGTCGAGATTATGGGTCGTGGAAGGTAATACTCGTGAAGATATGATCTGAACTAGTTACAGTTTTGGACATATAAATGGGTGGATACGAAGATAATAGGGGGGAAAAAAGTAAATTTAAATTGACAGTTGATGGATTGGTTGTTTTTCTATAGATCAGAATAATGTGGAAATTGTAACGGACTTATTGGAAGATAAATGGATAAAAGGGAGCCTATTATTAAACAAATTAGTAAAGAGGTGCAGAAAAAGGAGAGGGGGAGGACGCGGATGGAGAAAGAGAGAAAATGACTGGATGACTGAGAAAGAGAAAAGAGAGGTAAGGAAATAGCAGAGAGCGAGAGAGGAGAGAAAGCGAGGAGCGAGAGAGAGAGAGAGAGAGAGAGAGAGAGAGAGAGAGAGAGAGAGAGAGAGAGAGAGAGAGAGAGAGAGAGGGGGGGGGGGGGATCAAACCATAATTATTGGAAAAGTTGTCCCGGTTCGAGCAAACACGGCTAGATACCACTACGAGGGAAACCAAAATGATGGGATGGATTGGAAAGCCGTAAAAATAACCCTCCTAATCGAGCACGCCGATGGAGCACTAATTAATCCCTCCATTAGAGCAACATTACAGTGGCTCTATTTAACCATTACCCTCGATAGCTATCCGCCATTATGCACGATAGCTACCCGCTCAATAAAACAGCAACTGTGGCAGATACGGCATTTACATGTAATCCCCAAGGTTAGAGGAACAAGATTGTCTTCCCCTTACCTGCTGAAGCCCTCTCCATGAACTGCCCGAGCTCAGAAATGGAAGCAAGCAGACGACTGCTGCCAACTTACGTGAGAGCACCCCCCCCCCCCCCCCTAGCCCTGTATAATGATATAATGTACTTTTGATGGAAAAGAACAGCATGACGTCAAACATATAATGTAAAATTGATGGAAAAGCAGTTTGACGTCATTCTTTTAGAGCGAAAATAATACAAAAGGCTTAGAACGGTTTCTCGGAGTGAGATACTGCGTTTTGTATATAAATTTCTAAATCAAAGTTTTCTTTCACGCATGTCCGAATTCGAAGAAAAAAAGTCAAAAAGTAAGTACTGCTATTTTCAAGCTTCAGTAGGAATGAGTCTTGAAGTTTACGTTGTTAATGTAAGGTCTATACTCGTGTAGGTGAATTTAAGGAATCTTTTCAGGAACAAAAATGTGTGAACTTTCAACAAAGGTCTAGATTATTTGCCAAGTTCAGATCTGGCACCATTTAATTCTCTTCCTTTAGACAATGACATACGTCTAATTTTTTTCCCTTGTGGTTCTCAAGAGTGCTCGGCCTGTGATCGTGGCATGCACGGAGAGTTGGCAGGACAAATGGAGACACCTGGCGAGTGGGAGGGATACTTCGTGGCATGCACGGAGAGTTGGCAGGACAAGTGGAGACCTGTCGAAAAGGGGGGGGGAGGGGGGGGGGGGAAGGGATACGCCGTGGCGCGACGTCACGCTCTATCCCACCGCCCCCCCCCCCCCCCCCAAACTGCTCCGGCATGTGAGCCAGGGGGGCAAGCACCGGTGGATGACCTCGACAGGGGGGCAGCAGACGCTAGGCATACCAGCTGATACCATCACCAGCCAGGTCTCGGGTCCCCTGAGATTTCTCGATGATCATCAGCTGGCAACAGCAGCAGCAGCAGCAGCAGCTGACAAACATTCGCATGAGCCGAGTTTAGATCGCGCGTGAGTCACGGCGTTTAACCTTGGTGAGCAACTACTACAGCACTGTGAACTTTTGCTAGATCTATCTTGGTATAATGATTAAAATTAATGTGTACGGCGGGTTGGTTGTAACCAGCTGCTGGTCCTGACAGAATCAAACTACTTGACTCTGTCTCTGAAATTTATATTGGATCTTTCAATTGATAGCTAAAAGGAAAAAAAATGTTTCTGTTTTTCTGGCGGCATGGAAAAAGAGGTGGAGAGAGAGAGAGAGAGAGAGAGAGAGAGAGAGAGAGAGAGAGAGAGAGAGAGAGAGAGAGAGAGAGAGAGAGAGAGAGAGAGAGGAGAGGAGAAGCGTTTTAAATGAGTTGATAAAAAATACCCTATTGATCAGTAATCGACTAGAATTTTCTCCGGCAACGAGTTAAACACGTGAATTGTGTGGGCTTGCAGGGCTCGACAGCTTTTAGTCCAAGGCTTGATAAACCTTTTCTAGTATAGTATGGCATAGCATTCCCATGAACGTAGGGGCAATATTTATCTTACCAAACACTCCAGAGTATGGGAAACCGATCTGAGACTGGACTCATTCGGGTTTTATGAAGTTTTTCAGGTGAATCGTACCGTTCCAGTACAATCGGGTTACTCCGCGATCCGAGCTATGAGCGGTGATCTGGGCTTGAGTGTGATAGCTGGTCTATTGTGGTGTACACTGTTTCCACTTCTCTTCATATTTACACGCTTGTCCTAAACATCGCTATTTCTAGTTCTAGAATATTCCCAAAATATTTTTGCAAATTATTCTTCCCTCCCCCCACCTTTTCCTCTGTTCACTCACAAAAACAACAACAAAAATGGAATTGAGCGTGAGGGTCACAATGGTTTGTTTGTAGGGTGTTGGACTGGCTATTGAAATCTTTAATAGAAATAACTTACTTTGCAAACTTCAAATATATTTACAGATTTGTTTAAATATTCCTGCAGGTTAAGAATTCCCGCAAGGCAGTGCACTTTTATGCAGTTAATGCGAAAATTCGCAGCTTTCTAAAAAAAAACATTTAAAAGGATCTGAAAAAAAAAAAAAAAAAACCCAGACTGGGAAAGTATAGAGTTAGCCGATTTCCTGTATTCCATTCGAAGTTGGGCCATCTGGCTTAGAAAAGTATAGGGTTAGCCGATTTGCATTATCCCATTCTAAGTTGGGCCATCTGGTTTAGGAAAGTATAGGGTTAGCCGATTTCCTGTATTCCATTCTAAGTTGGGCCATCTGGTTTAGGAAAGTATAGGGTTAGCCGATTTCCTGTATTCCATTCTAAGTTGGGCCATCTGGTTTAGGAAAGTATAGAGTTAGCTGATTTCCATTATCCCATTCTGAGTTGGGCCATCTGGTTTAGGAAAGTATAGGGTTAGCCGATTTCCATTATCCCATTCTAAGTTGGGCCATCTGGTTTAGGAAAGTATAGGGTTAGCTGATTTCCATTATCCCATTCTAAGTTGGGCCATCTGGTTTAGGAAAGTATAGGGTTAGCTGATTTCCATTATCCCATTCTAAGTTGGGCCATCTGGTTTAGGAAAGTATAGGGTTAGCTGATTTCCATTATCCCATTCTAAGTTGGGCCATCTGATTTAGGAAAGTATAGAGTAGCCGATTTCCTGTATTCCATTCTAAGTTGGGCCATCTGGTTTGGTGGGGTCGGGTCACATCTAATCACCCCGATCACTGGCTTGGCGAACAGCCACCGATCCATTTCCGATTAAAATTCTTCTAGAACCTTCGCTCGATATTAGTCAAAATAACTGAACCGGAACCGAAAAGAACAGCAGACGACGACAATAATCGTTGTAAACAATGAAACAAAATGGCGTCAGGAGCTCGAACTCTTGCTGTACTGTTCAAGGTGAGTGCGTAAGCTGAAGAGCCCCTTAACGACACCCCGTCCGGGTTTACTTCACCCAGCGTGTGTCGCTCCTGCCAGGCCTTAGATCTACAGTAACTAATCACACGATGCAGCCCCTCCCAGGGGGGGCTGGGGGGTTGGTCCGATAGGTGCGCTGCTTTATTGATTGACATCAGACTCAAGTCTGCCTGGTAGTGAGGAATCAACGATTTCCTCTGTCACCTCGAGCTTCCTTGCCTGGCACAGTTCCTCCCTGGCCGTGAAAATGCTTATCGATTTCAAGATTTATTTTATTTCGGTATCAGTTTAGGCTCGCCTGTCTGCCTCCTGGCATGAAAACGTTTATTAATGGAGAGGTTTTATTTTTGACTACTGATTCGTATGTCTGTATCATCAGCCATGGCAGGAAGGAAAAAAAAAAAAAGATGGGTTATTTCGGACCGTCATTGTACATGCTCACCCTACCTTAAAAAAACAAACAAAAAAAAACACGCTTTATTTTTTTATGTCGCTTTAAATATACTAACTCATTTATCTTAGCATAAAAAATGCTTACATTTATACCCGTTTCATGTTGTGATTTTTTTCCCTTTCTTCATGTTTAGACATTTATCCTACACATCACCAGTTCTAGAATCTTAAAAATAATACTGTGCAAAGACCACTTTCCACGGAGAGCGGGTAACGCTGATAGATAGATAGATAGATACACAGCAAATCGGGAATGTCAAGCATGACGTAATCAGGCCCCGCGCCGCCAGTGCTGAGGATGGCACGCACATGGCTGAGAGCTGCAGGCGTGAGTTCAGAGAGCTGCCACCATTGCTCACTGCCACGGAATAATGTACAGACTTCACCAAGTGCTCCCTCGAACAAACACTGGGATAGACAGGCTAGGCGGTGATGTCAATCGGCAATCGGTTAGAGCATTACAGCTGCTTATTTCAACAGAGCCTGTGACAGGTGAGAAACCTTCTAGATGCGCCTGAGTGTATCAGCTTTGGTATGTCTTCGTGAAAATACGGGACAAACGAGGGTAAGAAAATCAAGATGGAGAGAAGAGAGAAAGGAGGGTGAAAGACGGAGGGTGGGAGTGATGATGGTGTTTATGATGATGATGATTATGACTAAGATGATAATCATGAAAATTATCAGATAACTGAAAATATTGTTACGGTGAAATGACCACGCTTGTATTGGTGATGATCATGACCATGATGTCCAAAAAGGTGATCATGAAAACTATCAGACGACTATAAAGATTGAGATTTGATGGTAAAATGATCACGCTTGTAATTATAATGATGATGATTCTGATGATAGGGAGGACGATCAAAACAGTGATAGTGATAAAATGGTGGACACGGTGATAAAAAACGACGCTGAACATGGTGACAAAGCCAAGGACAGTAGCATTTTAGTGGCTAAGGTCATTGTTTCCTTGCGGCAGCTCTATGGACTTTAACAGCGGAGATTTCGCACCACTCGAAACATAATAAAAAAACAACCCACGCCTGAACTCAGTGAACTGCACCGGGTGAGCGTGATGCGGGTCACAAGACGATGACGCTGAGTCAAGGGTGACCAAAAAAACCCCCATAAAATACAAATAAAATGGTGGCTTCACGCTAGTGGTAAAACAAAGGGGGGAGGGGGGGGGAAAGGCTAAGAGTCTGGTACTTGAATAAAATAACTCATCGCGGCCCTAGTGGGCAAGAGTAGCCGACCCTCCGACCTGCGGCTTGTGGTTACCGATCTAGAGGATGAGCCACGGTCCTTGTAATTATCACACCACGGGTGGGCTTTAGGGGGCGAGTACCAAATAACTTGTAATTATAACATCTATAAAAAGATCTCTGTATCTCTCATTCTCTCTCTCTCACTTTCTTTTAGTGATTATTATGTTAATGATAATGAAGATTATCAGATAAATATAAAGACTGTGGTGGTGAAACGACCGCGCTTGTGGCAATGATGATGATGATGATAATGGTGATGATGATGATGATAATGATAATAATGATGATAATGATGATAATGATAATGATGATGATGATGATGATGATAATGATTATAATGATAATGATGATGATGATGATAATGATGATGATGATGATGATAATGATAATGGTGATGATGTCGTCTTTGATGGTGGTTATGAAAATTATCAGATACTAATTACTATAAAAACTGTATTGGCAAAATGTCCATGATTGTAATGATGATTATGGTGATGAGGAGGAGGAGGAGGGAGTGTGTGTGTGTGTGGGGGGGGGGGGGGAGATTAAAACAGTCAATGTAAAATGACAATTACGGTGGAAATGTTAATAATAATGCCGACTCTGGTGACAAAGTCAGTTATAACGATCGTTTACGGACTAGAATGAAACCTCTTGAAACAGAAAAAAAAAACCCACGCCTGAACTCAGTGAACTGCACCGGGTGAGCGTGATGCGGGTCACAAGACGATGACGCTGAGTCAAGGGTGACTAAAAAAAAATAAAAACCAACAACAAAAACACAAATAGGCTAAGAGTCTGGTACTTGAATAAAGTAACTCTGGTACTTGAATAAAGTAACTCATCGTGGCCCGAGGGGTCAAGAGTCCACCATCATCCTACCTGCGACTTGTGGTTTCTGATCTAGAGGATGAGCCATGGTCCTTGTATGATCACACCACGGGCAGGCTCTAGGGGCGAGCACCGAATAACTTGTAATTATAACCGTTACATACGCTCTCTGTTAGAACACAGATAGAAGTTCTCTTTCTCTTTGTCGTGTCTCTACCTCTCTGCCTCTTTCTGTCTTCCTTTCTCTTTCGCACTGTCTCTACCTCTCTGCCTCTCTCTGTCTTCCTTTCTCTTTCGCACTGTCTCTACCTCTCTGCCTCTCTCTGTCTTCCTTTCTCTTTCGCACTGTCTCTGCCTCTCTGCCTCTCTCTGTCTTCCTTTCTCTTTCGCACTGTCTCTACCTCTCTGCCTCTCTCTGTCTTCCTTTCTCTTTCGCACTGTCTCTACCTCTCTGCCTCTCTGTCTTCCTTTCTCTTTCGCACTCTCTCTACCTCTTTGCCTCTCTCTGTCTTCCTTTCTCTTTCGCACTCTCTCTACTCTCTGCCTCTCTCTGTCTTCCTTTCTCTTTCGCACTCTCTCTACCTCTCTTTTTCATGAAAATGACTTAGATTGTGATACTGATAAAAATAGTAAAGGATCGTAACCTTGTTCTGCTCTGATCTTGTCAATGCTCTTTTTACATCAGAGACTATCAATTTCTACCGTTATTTTTGAAGAGGGCATGAATTTTTTAAAAAACAAAAACAAACACTACCTTCGTTAAATTAACCACAAAAAAAAACCAAAAAAAAAACCAACCCAAAAATACATAGATTGGTTAGCACCAACAAATTACTCGTCTCACGTTACTGAGGTTGAGAACAACTTCATCACCAGGAAGTCCAAGTCTTTCTAAAGCCTCTTTTTGTTATTTATAACTCTACATTGTAGAACCAAGGAATATAGCTTAACGTGGCCCGCATTAACAGATGTCTGTAAACCTACCGATGGCTGATAGTGATAGTCCATGCTAAAAACAATACCTTAAATTAAGATCGTTGGAAATTCATCTTAATAGATATCGATCTCAGATCACGATTTGCTTGTCATGAAAAAACAACAACAACAAAAAAAAACCGTAGATATTTCGCCCATGGAGTATAGACAGTTCGTAATGATTGTTTTGGTTTTTTTTTTTTCTTTGTTGTATGTATGAGTAGCTCACAGATTGTCTCTTACGCCATCTAGAACGTAACACACTCCTATCTTTGGTGAGCACTTGGTGTATCTCGAATTGGTCGAATCAAGCCAAGCCCACTTGAGTGAATGAGTGCGCTCTTGAAACACTCACAGAAACAATGGGCGGCCTTTGGTAGCGGGAACAGCCATGCCTATTGTACAGCTCGCCCTGAATCATGCTGGTTAACACAAGCAGGTGCTTCAGGAAGAGGTGGGCTCCAATGCGATAAAATAATAGACTGAGAGACTGATAGAAAGACCGACTGACGAGGATGGAGACATTCAGACTGTATAGCTAGAAACACGGCCTGGAAACCGGACATTCAGTCTGTCGGATAGATTGAAAAAAAAAAAAGTATTCTTTCATAGACCGGAGTGGAGAGAGAAGGGGAGAGGGAGAGAGAGAGAGGGAGAGAGAGAGAGAGAGAGAGAGAGGGGGGGGGGAGGGTTAAAGGATAGACAGACCAACGGACGAGGGTAGAGACATTCAGACTGACAAATGTAGACATTCGGTCTGTTGGATAGATTGAAAGAAAAAGTGTTCTTATATGGAGTGGAGAGAGAGAGGGGGGGAAAGGAGAGAGAGAGAGAGAGAGAGGAGGGAGAGAGGGGGAGGGGGAGAGAGAGAGAGAAAGAGAGAGAGGGGGGAAGGAGAGAGAGAGGGGGATGGAGAGAGAGAGGGGGATGGAGAGAGAGAGGGGGGGAGGTAGAGAGAGAGAGAGAGAGAGAGAGAGAGAGAGGGGGGGGGGAGAAAAGAGACAAGATAGAGAGAGCATTCGAGCACACATTGAGCTTAGAAATTTTGATAATTTAAATAAATAAATATCTCTGCTGGTTAAAAGTTTTTAGAAGATGCTGACTAACACAATAATTACCTATACAGTAATGCCATTGCGAGAAACATTTAAAGTTTAAAAAAGAGAGAGAGAGAGAGAGAGAGAGAGAGAGAGAGAGAGAGAGAGAGAGAGAGAGAGAGAGAGAGAGAGAGAGAGAGAGAGAGAAGATAAGCTTTGAGGTGACGAAGAGAAGTAAGAGGTGTAAATTTGAGTACCCATTCAAACCAATTACCAGAACTCATAACTACCGAACAGTCGTGTTTTAATACAGGTAAACCTACAAATCGCCTTACAGCTTTAGCAGTACATGTGCTACTAGCTCAGTGAAGTTCCTACTCTCTATATAGGAAACCGTTGGGCAAATAACGGACAGCCTTCGATTGACGACGTTATAAGACGTGAGTCGTCAAACTCCGAGAACGATCCGACGATAAAACTGCTTTTCTCTGCAGAGACAGCTCAATAAATTACTCTCTGATTCCCCTTTAAGATCCGAGGTAAAAAAAAAAATAAATGTCTGCAGCCATTGAAGATAAAGCGAGCGGTGAAAATCCTTCAATAATGACGTCACACGTTTTACTTTTGGCAACGAACCGATGTATGATCGGCTCCTGGAGAATTCAATATAGTTGTGAATTCAATAGAGGCTTGCACCTCTTGCAGTTTTCTATTTTCAGCATGAGGCACAGCTCGGAGAGTTGAGCAGCGGGTGAGGTGAGCTTGATGGAGGCGGAATTGATTCCATGCCAAGAAGGATTCCTTTGAGTAGCATTTCTAAGCGCGGCTGCTGCGCGGAAAAGAAAACAAATAATACATTGATACGCAAAGAAAATGGGAAATACCGGCGGGGGGAGAAGACAAAGAAAAGAAGGGGAAGAGAGAGAGAGAGAGAGAGAGAGAGAGCACAGGCACACAGGAAAAAAGAGAAACATAGAGAGTAAGAGAGAGAGAGGCAGACAGACAGAGAGTAACGTTTTTTTCCCATGATATTAAAAACTGGTGAAGAAACGATAAGGATAGAAATTGTGCAAAAACAATCCAACAACCAAAAAAAAACCAAAAAACAATTTAAAAGGCATTATGAAATAAGCATCAAAATTAATGATAGCTCAACGGACACTTGTTAAGATATGTTTTCGTCAGGCTTCTGGCGATGCTGACAAATCGACAACCAGATAAATAACCAACCACCAAGCGATAATCAAAGCCAGAAAAACATCGTTCAATCCTGAAGAGCAGGCGCGCTTAGATTGTGAGATCCACGACGATGCTGACTTCAATATCCTGACGTGTCACCAAGAATGACCCTCGACTCCGTTGCTAAGATTTCCTTAAAATGTCGAGTACGCATGGGCTCTGGGGCTGGGCTATTCCGAGACCGGTGACAGAATCTGGTCTATCCTTTCCTATCTGAGTCTCAACTTGCTGCTAACTCAGCTGAGCCATGTGGTTGTTTCTTTAAGGTTTGGTCCCAACTTGTTGTTAACTCAGCTGAGCCATGTGGTTGTTTCTTTAAGATTTGGTCCCAACTTGGGCATGCAACAAAGAATTGCTAGTTGTTGTTGTTGTTGTTCCTCTTCTTCTTCTTCTTCTTCTTCTTCTTCTTCTTCTTCTTCTTATTATTATTATTATTATTATTATTATTATTATTATTATTATTATTATTATTATTATTATTATTATTATTTATTGTTGTTGTTGATATTATTATAATCATTGTTACCATTGCCATTCTCAACCTAAAAATTTTCTCCCATTTTACCTTTTACCCCTATCATTAAAAAGAAAATCAACCTTACCACTGGCTCCATTTTCTTTGGCATTATCACGTGACACTTTTGCTAAAATTACATGTAATATGAAAAACGAAGATTCGAGGCATATTGCGGGGGGGTAAACAACTCGTCAAATTCTTATAGTAATTTTGGGTGAGAGAGAGAGAGAGAGAGAGAGAGAGAGAGAGAGAGAGAGAGAGAGAGAGAGAGAGAGAGAGAGTGAGAGAGTGAGAGTGAGAGAGTGAGAGAGAGTGAGAGTGAGAGAGAGAGAGTGAGAGAGAGAGAGAGTGAGAGAGAGTGAGTGAGAGAGAGATTGAGAGAGAGTGAGAGAGAGTGAGAGAGAGTGAGAGAGAGAGAGTGAGAGAGAGAGAGTGAGAGAGAGAGAGAGAGAGAGAGAGAGAGAATTGTGGCATTGCAAAATAGGATGGAAGTAACGTGAGATGAAGTGAAAAGACAAAGACTGAGTAAGGCGTATGTGTGTGTGTGTGTATGACAGGAACATAGACAAGACAAAAAGAGTCTTTGACTCCAGAGTATTATTACAGCACACGGGCTCTGACCCGAAAACTAGAGTGAGTGGAAGGATAAAGTCTCGCTAACGAATACTGAATACAGAGACGCGTGCTGGGAGAAGTTCTTTGCTGGAGAAAGAAAGAAAGAAAACAAGCTAAGCGTAATTTGAGATAAGCTCAAAAGACGAAAAAAAAAAAAAACAACACAAAAGGCAACAAAGGCAAGAGGAAATACAAAGAGAGAATGAGGTGAGAACTGAAGGGGTCCCGTCCGAGGAAGTAAATTGACCAAGATCACAATCAAATTCTGAGAACCGGGCACCGGAAGAAGTAGCTCAATAAATGAGATCACAAACAAACTGATGGAAACTTGGTGAGTCCGGGGATGTCCTGTGTAAGCTGTTGAGTCGAGTGATCAATGGTTACCAGAACTCTCCCAATAAACATTCTACAATCACCCCCCTCCCCCCTCCTCCCTATACTCTTTGGCCTTTGTCACTTCTCAGTCCGAGGTGCCGGATGGCGTCTTCGCAGCGATTCCAAACGCTTTTTGTTCTCACATCTTTGTGGGAGAGAATTGACCTCAATTTTATGCGGCGGCGCGTGCCGGCTATAGAAATAAATTATTTTGTAATACGAATTCCCGGTTAATTCTATTCGCGCTTTATAGCGCAGTTCGCCGCTTTGTGCTTTGTAATAAGAAAGAGAGCAAGCGCGTTGCTGGTTGTAAGTTTTGGGTTTAGGCGTTGGTATTCTTGAATTCTTGCTTCGCTTAGAGACACCAGCTGCGGAGCTGATTCAAGGCCCAGTCCGGCTTTGTGCGTTTATTTTGTAGATCTTTACCGTGGAAGGCCGGCCTAAGGTGGCTTCATGCAAAACTTAAGAACTAATGTGCGCAGTAGATAAGGGATGTGTACAAAGAGAAAAGAAGAAAGCAAGTCGAGAAGGGCAAGGTGTTGTGGGGAAAAGAGAACCCATACTGATAACAAGGGGGGGACTTCAGAAGAAAAAAGGGATAACCTCCATAACAAGAAATTCGTAGAAAAAGAAAAGAAAAAAAAAACATCTGCGCCAAGGCAGTGACAGCCAGCATAAATTAAGCAGATCA
>JAWDGP010006665.1:660000-872500 GCA_033675545.1 Elysia crispata
GACTACGAGTCTTTCCGAGCTCTACAATTTATAGTCCAAGCTCAGTCGACAAGGCCCCCGGTCAAAGACTTCCCTGGTTTCCCAGTTCGTCCCTAGAACAAGGGCCAATGCCGACCGAGGAAAATCTACTTCGTCGAACGGCACAACCCGTTTCCCCAACTAAAACATCATCCGACCGAGATCATAGAATCTACGGAAGCCATCGTTACATCTACGAACTACATTTAGCATCTCCCGATCAAAGTACGTCCAAAGCCGACGGAAGAAAAGCTTCTCCGGCCAGCTGGACAGGAATGAAAGAACAAAGTATCTTCCGAATTATTAAAGAAATAAAAATAAACCGCTAGAGGGGCGGAGACTACTTTCCCGCCATTAAACTAAGTATACTAACAAGCTAGAAGCGCACGTGGCTCCACCCACAAGCTGATATAATTAGCACAATAAAATCTGTTCTAAAGGCCTAGATCCCTCTACTACTACTGCCACAAATAAATAAATATACCAGCCTCCTTACACTAATTTAGCTAAACATTCAACAACTTGCGCTGAAAATAGACTTGGAAAGACCGATACGGTGCTCACACTGGATTTTGGAAACTTGACTACCAGCTTCTAAGCCTTCCCAACCCATCTTAAATCATTACCAGGAGTTTTCAAGACACAGATAAAACTAAATGCTGGGCCAACTGGCATAACCCATAGGAAACCAAAAGTGATCATACTAAAACATGCAACAGATGTGTCCATCGTGTATGTATCTTAATCAACATAACACCGCATTATTCACTTTGAAATGCAAATAGGTCCGGAATTCCCATTCTTGTGGATGGGCTATATCAAACCACGATCAGACGCAATAAATCAAATCTGCAATTTTTGTCGGTGAATGATAGCTCAGCGATGCATCCATCTTAAATTGCCACGAGACAGGAAAATGGTTAGTTGAGGGAGGAAGATGCCCAGTATGTCACGGCGTATCACAATAATGTCATAAGGTTGGCAGGTTAGAGGTGAAAGGTTAAAGGACGATAGATAAGTCGACGGCCAGGAAACTGAAAACAAATACGGAACTGATAGGAGACACAGAAACTGTGAGCAGCAGTTGAAGATGAGCAAGAACCATTACTGTGAGGAGTGACCCAGGTAATGCCAAGTATGTGCCCAAGAGAAGATGATAGCAGAAAGGTGAGCAGAGAGAGGGAGGGAGATAAAATTTCGTATTTGAATAGAGTGTCAGAGGGCGGAGAGGAGAGGTATAAAACTTGGTTTATAAAGAGAGACGGAGAGTGGAAAGAGAGTGAGAGGGATAAAATTGGTATGTGTAGAGAGGCATAGGGCGGAGAAGAGGTTGAGGGAGAATATACGATAAATAGAGAGAGAGAGGGGGAGAGAGAGAGAGAGAGAGAGAGAGAGAGAGAGAGAGAGAGAGAGAGAGAGTGGAGAGTTGAGGAGGCATAAAATGTGCGGAAGACGAGGAGATATATAGGAAGAAGTCGTTACACTTTCAAATATTTTGGAAACAACGAGGGAGATGGAGATAGATGAGAGGCCTTATGTGATTACACAGGTGTTTTCTTGAGTGCGTGTGCGTGTGCGTGTGCGTATGAGCGCTGCTGACAGTCTTGAAGTTTCGGAGAGATTTCGGATGAGTCACGCCTAGAGTAAAAACTGCTTGTCGGTGGAGCAAGTCAAAACAATTGTGAGATGTGAACAAAACATAGAACAAACCACGCATATGGGCATTAATCACACATTTAATGAATACGGAAGTACGACATACGTATGTTTTAGAAAAGAATAAAAGATGTATGTAAACACATTTCGTGAGAGAACTGACAGCAACTGGCCCGCTTGGTTAAAATTCAGATCGTGAGAGTAAAAACAGATTAGAGAATAGTTAATTCATGTACCAGTCTACATAGTATTTCATGAATGTATCTAACGAAAGAGTTTTCAATGGGTGTATCGGTCTACAGAGTTGTTAATGCGTGTATCGGTCTACAGAGTTGTTAATGCGTGTATCGGTCTACAGAGTTGTTAATGAGTGTATCGGTCTACAGAGTTGTTAATGAGTGTATCGGTCTACAGAGTTGTTAATGAGTGTATCGGTCTACAGAGTTGTTAATGAGTGTATCGGTCTACAGAGTTGTTAATGAGTGTATCGGTCTACAGAGTTGTTAATGCGTGTATCGGTCTACAGAGTTGTTAATGAGTGTATCGGTCGACAGAGTTGTTAATTAGTGTATCGGTCTACAGAGTTGTTAATGAGTGTATCGGTCTACATAGTTGTTAATGAGTGTATCGGTCTACATAGTTGTTAATGAGTGTATCGGTCCACAGAGTTAATGCGTGTATCGGTCTACAGAGTTGTTAATGAGATTGAGTGTATCGGTCTACATAGTTGTTAATGAACGTATCTGTCTACAGAGGCGTTATTGGATGTATTATTCTTCAGAGTAGTTATTGAGTGTATCTGTCTACAAAGTAGTAAATAAATTTACCAGTCTACAGAGTATTAAATGAAGATATACGTGTCCAAAAAATATAAAAAAACAACAAAAGTCGAATTGGTATGAAATATTGTTGTAAGACTTTCCAAATAGCTCGGGTCGGAAAGGGAGGACTGGGATTGGGTTGGGAACATTTCCCTAATATCAACTCTTTCTACATTGTTCCTTACCCTGTAAATTGTTTACTTTCAATAATTTTATCGGGAATGTACGCGACTATCGCGATGAACAGGCGTAGATATTGTTTTTACCAGGAGACTCTTGCGTCCGGAGCCAGATGTACCATCTCTTCGTGAATCACCTGGTGTTTTTCGGCGATTTCGGCAAGATCATCTCAAGTGCAATGCCTCACTATTATTCTGCGCTTTACAGAATATTGCTGACGGGATAAGGCGAGGATTTCATCAGCATATGCCTACAACATCGGCAGACTTTGATGGTACTAGCGTGCGGCGCAGCTATGTGATGATCGTAAGCTTGATATACAGATCTAGTCTGTCTGTTTTAATTGTCCCTTGAAAAGAGGTCTGCATAAGACCCGGTAGAAGCTAGTGCGTTAATATGGACTTGATAGTTCTTAGCGATTCAACTTTTTAGTCTATTCAAGCCAGCATGGAGGTCAATGTTCCAGAATCATCAATTTTTGTAGATAAGGGTGGCGCTAAGTGCCTCGTCCTGTCTCGGCAAGGCGATGGGTGCCGTATCGAGGTGCAGGTTCCATCTTATTTGTCCTTCACGGGTTATACCTAATTTTGTGGGTTGATTTTCTATACTATCTGTGGAAACGTGAAGCAGATGAAGTATTCTAAACGCCCCATCTATGTATCTGGCTGAACCTCGAACAAGCAATAGTTACGAACTAGCTTGGGCTGAGGCGAAAACGTTTGATTTTCTAATGACATGTTGGCGGAATCGAGGCGTTGCGGCTAACGCTGTTGGTGCGCTGCTCTTGTTTGAAAAAAAAAAAAAAATACGGTTTTCAGAAATTGATCGGTCATTTGCGAGCTGCCGGTAGCTCCGGTGCTTCATATTTCTGAGCTCAACGAAACAGCTGATTTTTTTTTAAATTTCCGATATAATGTGAGAATCAGACAAGATGGCAGGACCTTTATGGGGATATCAACTACAGATCTTGCAACCTTCCCTCGCCTGTCAGGCTGATGGTGTTTGCAGGTCCCGGTCTTACCGCATCTGTTTCGTGTAGATCAGGCCGGCTGCCACGAATACTCCTGAGACTGTGGGCTGGGCGGACCCGTTTGGCGTGAGTACAGTGTTACAGCTGGCCTCCATCAAAACTCTTCCAACGGAATCCACTTAAATCCAACACCTTTATTGGGAAATTCTTGCGTAAAGCCAACCACAGTGGAATCCACTTAAAGTTAACACCTTAAAAGGGAAACTCTTGAATAAAGTCATCTCTGTTTGGCAGTCCCATTTTTTGTATTTCTTTATACACTTGCAATGGTTAAAGTTAACTTTTGCTTATAGGCAAATAATTTTTGTTCGGGTCCCGAGGTGTTGACTTTATCCAGATTCTACAGCTTATATATCATCATCGCATGTGTGCCCCCATTGTCGGGTAGTGGGCTTATCCATGAGAAAAACTTCCACATGGGCCGTCCAGTAGGCCAATCTCGCGCGCCTCTGGTGAGTGTTCTAGGCGGAGCAAGCGCCGCGAAAAGAAAGTACATGTACATGTATGCGATGCTCATCCTCAGAGCCGGAGAGCGGGTCTGTGTCATCATGCTCTCTGTAACTTTAAACTGAGAGAATAGCAGAAGCAAGAATACACACAATTATAAACTCAACACCAGCCAGAAACACAAACGGAAAGAAAAGAAAATGCACAGTCGTGTGCGACAGGATTCGAACCTTCATTCTTACACGGCATTTTCAATGCGTGGCCGAGCCAAGAGCAGACGCACTCATCACTCGACCACATTCTACAGCAGTTGCTTTAGATCTAGGTTCGCCATTTGCCGTTTAGTACTGTTCTGTGGGGCTTGATTACCCATCACTTATCGGACATTGGTTATAAAACGATGAAGTGAACCTAACTGTAACACAATAAAGCGGAAGGAGAACGTCTAGCCAACCAAGGCAAGGGTGAAAATTGAACTACTTGTCCCTGCCTTCTTCCAACCACAAAGATCAGTTATCTCTTTTCCATCGTAACGAAGATGAAAGGGAAAGAAAGGGGACAGGGGAAAAAAATAAAAAAAAAAACAGTGCGGGAGAACACAAAGAGAGAGAGAGAGAGAGAGAGAGAGAGAGAGAGAGAGAGAGAGAGAGAGAGAGAGAGAGAGAGATGGTATAAAACTTTCAAACAGCTAAAAGAAGAGGTCACAGATATAAATGAAAATATCTGAAACATCTTGGAACCTGGTTGATTAAAAAAAAAAAAAAAAGAAAGCAAAGGTTCAATCGCTAGTGGAGCTAGGAAAATTATGCAAACTAAGAACGTTCGACAGTGGAAGAGAGAGAGAGAGAGAGAGAGAGAAGGGGGGGGGGAGAGAGAGAGGGGGGGGGGAGAGACAGAGAGAGAGAGAGAGAGAGAGAGAGAGAGAGAGAGAGAGAGAGAGAGAGAGAGAGAGAGAGAGAGAGAGAGAGAGAGAGAGAGAGAGAGAGACCAGGCGGTTCAATTTACATTCTAAAGACGACGACTGCAGGATAAAATACCCCACACAAACAGACATATTGATAGAAAATGGCATAAAATATACACGGTTTCAACGGGCAAAGAAAGATGTACGATCTACAATATTGCGAGGTATGCACAAAGCAATCACCATGGCTCCTCTATGCTCGACAAAACAATGTACAAGGAACTTGGAGCTACATGGTTTTAAAAAGGGAGACTCGAGATGAAATGGAGCAGAATTTTTATACATAATTATATACATTGCGTTCTTTCTTGAGGGTTATGTCTGTTATGGACACGAATGCTCAGCCAAAATCGAAGGAGAAGGAGAAAGAAAAATCTGCGAAATTGTTTACATAACCACGTCTGCAATTTACTAAGAGGCTTTACCAGCTTCTGGTGATGAACTTGGCGAAAAAGCCCGAAGAGAAGGCTGGTTTTCTCTCTTTGTGTGTCGTTTTTATGTTTTTTGTTTTGTTTTGTTTTGTTTTTTGTTTTTTTGCTGGCAGACGCCAGGCCTGAAGGAGAGCTCGACAGTGAATTTAAGGGCAGATAACTCCACCAAACCTCAACAAGTTGACAGGGTTTATGGCTGATGTTAAATGTGGTGTGAGATCTAAGACACGAGAATGCATTTCTCAAAGAATTATGGACACTAATTTTTTATTTTTTTTTTTAAACATTGGAGAAATTTCTGAGGTTTTATCCTAATTTTGTTTCATTCTTTTTAATTTTCCCTGGTCAGTGCGGAATGGGGGTGAGTGTAGAGAAATAAATAAAGACAGAAAGAAAGAGGTGAAGAAATGTGAAAGACAGATAGAGAGATTGAGGGTGAGAGAGAGAAAGAGAGGAAGAAATAAATCATGAGATTAAGAGGGAGTTTGAGTAAATTACATTGGTTAGCAGACACATATGGGGAAAAGAGTGAGTTGTGAGAAATTAGGTGAAGACAAAGGATAAAAGATAGAGCGCATGTGGTGGATTAGAGAAAAAAGAGAGAGATAGGGAGAGAAAGAGATAGACAGACAATTAGGAAGCCTAGCTCCGCATTTATCTTTTTTTTTTTCCACCATGAGTGGCTGTGGAGTGGAGTGTAATGTGTGAGCAGTGGATCACGGTACAACTACTATATCAGTTGCGGCTGGCACTGGGAATCATGGTGTTCAGGAGTGGCTGTGGAGTGGAGTGTAATGTGTGAGCAATGGATCACGGTACAACTACTATATCAGTTGCGGCTGGCACTGGGAATCATGGTGTTCATGAGTGGCTGTGGAGTGGAGTGTAATGTGTGAGCAATGGATCACGGTACAACTACTATATCAGTTGCGGCTGGCACTGGAATCATGGTGTTCTATGAGTGGCTGTGGAGTGGAGTGTAATGTGTGAGCAGTGGATCACGGTACAACTACTATATCAGTTGCGGCTGGCACTGGGAATCATGGTGTTCAGGTGACGTGGCGTGAACCATACCAAAAAGAGAAGACAGAACGGTAAATCCGGCCGGAAATAGAGAAACATAACTGAAATTGGTCAGTCATATTTAGCCAGGGACAGGTTCAAAAGACCCAGAAGAGAAAAACCAGAAAACCTCGCGGCGTTTCCAGTCCAGACTGACTGACTGGTCTATGGGTTGGATATTTTGCTAGATCAGACTACCGTGAACAGTGGCGAAACAAGAACATGTGATATCACTCAAAATTAAACACGTTACACACAACATTGACTCTTAGCTAAATTTCGAAACCCTGGGATTTGAGCTTTCCTACATCGTTAGATGTTTTGTGGGAATCTCTCCCAAACAGGTATCTATGTCACTCCACCCTTAATTCATTAAAACATAATACATGTATAATATGTATTTTAAATATGAAAACCAAACGCGAAAAGTCTGAGGCAGATCGGTTGAGGATCAAACCCAGAGTTACCGTGTCATAGAATCAACGTTTGGCTGAACAGAAGGGTCAGTCTGACCTATTTGTCGAGTTATCTTGATGTTTAACAATTTGTATCGGTTCACCGATTCTATCGATACAGCCATACCGGAACGAAGTGACCTCGTATTTTTTTTTTTTTTTTCATATTAATTAATTTTTATTCCGGCTTCTATCAGGTACGGGATAATGATTCATGGTAAACTTAGATCCCGTTCCTTCCACGGCCCGGCGTGTTATTTACAGAAGTCAGATTTCTAACCCATCTGGCTCCCCAGACAAGATCACCAGTCGCACAACACGGTGACTGCTACTGTGCTAGGTGTGTAGGCTGGTTGGGCGTTGGGCAGTGGAGTCAGCACTGCCTGTCCATGAATCCATGTTAGGAGTCTTACACGCCGGCCAATGTTCTCTCAGCCGCCTAAACGTTTGGGAGTCTGCACCGCGGAGCCGGTGACCACCTCGAGTTGCCGGGAGATATCCCCCCCCAGAGGAGGATCCTAGGGAGCCTGAGCCCCCCCCCCCCCCCCTCCCTCCTCAAGACGGTCATTAGAGGAGATTAGCTTGCGGCAGTCAAGCCTAGGAGGACTCACTAATGACTAAATGGCGAGGGTCGCGTCGGGCCTGCAGCCATGACTGTCTCCAGGCCAGGTCTCTGTCACTCTGTCTCAGGGCTAACTGGGGCCGGCAGAGGAGTGGATGGGGGGGGGGGGTGCGTCCAATTAGCTCTGCTTTCAGGGTTGGTAGCAATCGGCTTGAAAAGGACGAATGGTGGTAGCGCTTTCTTTATTTTTGTTAGAAATCAAAGGTTGATCAGGAAAAATAAAGAGGTGCATAGGTAAGGAAGAGAGAGAGAGAGAGAGAGAACGACAGTGAGAAATTGAGAGATATATTGATTTTAATACATCTGATGTGTCACTAGCGGATAATTCAGGGATGGGAGAGAGAGAGAGAGAGAGAGAGAGAGAGAGAGAGAGAGAGAGAGAGAGAGAGAGAGAGAGAGAGAGAGAGAGAGAGAGAGAATGACAGACAGACTAAAGACTAGGTGAACGGTGCCAATGCTTATTGGTGAAGCGAAAAAGAGCTGTAGAGAAACAGAGTCAGAGGAAGCGAGGGAGGGAGAGCTAGAGAGAATGGCAGTGAGAAATTGATAGATATATCGATGTTTGATACTTCTGATGTGTCACTTGCGGAACATTCAGGAGCTTGATAGGAAGGAAGGAAACAAACAAGGGCAAGCCTGGCACAGACACAAACATTTGAGAGATTATTTCTTTCTAAGCACCACAACAGAACATCAGCGAACAGTCGCGCGTGGTAGGAAGGAAAGAGGGAGCGAACGGGAAAGAGTCGAGTCCCGGATCAGAGAGAAGAGAAAAGGAGCGAGAGAGAGAGAGAGAGAGAGAGAGAGAGAGAGAGAGAGAGAGAGAGAGAGAGAGAGAGATGGGCATAGAGAGGGAAAAAAGAAGCAGAACGAGAGTGGCTGAGAAAACAATGAGAGCAATGAATAGGATCTAGGAAGAAAGCAAAAGACTGGAGGAGTAAAGGAAGAATATGGTGTAGGAATGGAAAGGGAAAGAAAAAAAAAAAAGGAGTAAGGCGGTGAGATATATCCATTGTAAAAGACAAAGAGAAGCGACAGATTAAGTAACGATAGAGAAAGCAGGAGAAGATTTTAATAGCGAATAAGGAATTAAGGGGGGAAAAAAACACAGGAAGATCATGGGAGAACGAGAAAATAAAAAGAGTGAGCAAAACAGATAATTATAATGATAGACAGGAGGGAGGAGAGGGAGGAGGGGGCATACATCACGACAGGATGATGATGGAAGAGATAAAAGAGCAGACAATCAAAATGCATTAGCTTATTACCAACATCCATCGCCAGGAATGCCCACGCATGCTATGTCGATGAACTTGGGTTATAAAAGCTGTTTGTCATCACACAGCCCAAAACAGAGTCTCATTCATCCTTGAAAACAACAAAAATTGATGGTCCATTCCTCGTTACACCTAAACTATCTCTCTTTTTCTATCTATCTATCTAGATTCTATTTAATGAGAAAATTTAAGGTAAGAAAATTATGACCACAGCAAATTTCAAATTTCTATCAATCTCATTAGAACATTCAAGCAAAGAAAATTATGACCACAGCTAATCTCAAGTCTCTATCTATCTATCTAATTAGAACATTTAAGCAAAGAAAATTATGATATGATCACTGCAAACCTCAAATTGCTATTTATCTATCTATCTAATGAGAAAATTAAAGCAAAGAAAATTATGACCACAGCAAATTTCAAATTTCTATCTATCTATCTATCTAATTAGAACATTTAAGCAAAGAAAATTATGACCACAGCAAATCTCAAATTTCTATCTATCTATCTATCTAATCAGAAAATTTAAGCAAAGAAAGTAATGACCACAGCAAATCTTAGGCTATGAACACATTTGATATCCAGCCTTCCATGAGCAGAGCAGGGCTACCCAGGCGAGCCCTAATGTTTATCATCTAAACCATGTTTAGGTAAAAGTGTCATTAATGTTGTTATCACCACCATCACCATCATCACTATTATTATTATTATTATTAACCATGTCTTCCTCCCCCTCCTTTCTTTTTCTTAAGGAATGTAACGGAGATGTCTGTGAACATAATGCAGTTATATCATCATTATGGTAATATCTTATTAGCGCTGTTTGGTCAGATTAAACAAAAATCAATACCATCTACTATGGATGGAATTATCTTAAGGAAAAAAAAAGCAAACAGGAGTATTTCAAATGTACAAATACCTCCTCGGATACGATACAAAATGATACGACTCAGCTCTTTGGATAAGATACAAAATGATACGACTCAGCTCTTTGGATAAGATACAAAATGATACGACTCAGCTCTTTGGATAAGATACAAAATGATACGACTCAGCTCGTTGGATAAGATACAAAATGATACGACTCAGCTCTTTGGATAAGATACAAAATGATACGACTCAGCTCTTTGGATAAGATACAAAATGATACGACTCAGCTCTTTGGATAAGATACAAAATGATACGACTCAGCCCTTTGGATAAGATACAAAATGATACGACTCAGCCCTTTGGATAAGATACAAAATGATACGACTCAGCCCTTTGGATAAGATACAAAATGGTACGACTCAGCTCTTTGGATAAGATACAAAATGATACGACTCAGCTCTTTGGATAAGATACAAAATGATACGACTCAGCCCTTTGGATAAGATACAAAATGATACGACTCAGCCCTTTGGATAAGATACAAAATGATACGACTCAGCTCTTTGGATAAGATACAAAATGATACGACTCAGCTCTTTGGATAAGATACAAAATGATACGACTCAACTCTTTGGATAAGATACAAAATGATACGATTACAACTCAGCTCTTTGCAACCGGCGTGTCAACAATCGGGCTCTACGGCATGCCCATACCTATTGTAAAGTAAATACAAGCGTCATCACGAAATTAAAGTTTGCTTAAATTGCCGTCTAAACCATAGTATCACCCTGATGAGCGTTCGAGGTGAGAGGGGGGAGAGAGAGAGAGAGAGAGAGAGAGAGAGAGAGAGAGAGAGAGAGAGAGAGAGAGAGAGAGAGAGAGAGAAATGAAGGATTAAGTATCTTGAAAAGAGCATGAAGAGACAGAAGAGCGGAGAAAAGCTTCACCGGGTGTAAAACACCGCAGATTGTCCGAGAGCGCGTAATTATAGTCGGTTTTGTGAGAACCCTAGAAAGTCCTTTACACAAATCGATCAGCTAGTTCGCGAATAACACGACTAGATCCAGACTCCGGACTTGCCAGCATGCCTTGCCCAAATTAGGCTATTCCAGTGCCGGAGAGGAAAAATATGCAAATGATTTTCATTTCGTGTAATCCGGATATCCATCATAAGTTCAATGTTCATTTTTCGTTTATCCTTTTTACAAATTGGGTTTATATAATCGCAAGCCATAAATAATTCCTGTTCTGTTGGATTCATAAAAAAAAAAAAATAATAATAATAATAATAAGTAAAGCATTTTACGAAACGAGATAAAAATTAGCTTGCACTCTTTCATTTTCCCTTTCTCTCAGCTCAACCCTCCCCATCTCTCTCTCTCTCTCTCTCTCTCTCTCTCTCTCTCTCTCTCTCTCTCTCTCTCTCTCTCTCTCTCTCTCTCTCTCTCTCTCTCTCTCTCTCTCTCTCTCTCTCTCTCTCCATCTCTCTACATCTCCTATAGCTCGTTGTAGTTTGTTTTGACTCATTTTACTTATGTCAGAAGTGCTTCCACGGTCGAAGTCCAGGAAAGTGTGTGCTCTAAACCGTTCTAAATACCGAGTAATCCTATCCGCGAAAAGGAATATAAAACAAAGTATGTAGATCTAATACATAGATTGCCGCGTGCTGGTAGAACATGCTACACACCAGGAAAACAAATAAAGAGCCGAGCGTATTACGAATGACACACGCAGTCTTCATCTGAAAATACATTATTTTTAAGGGCATTACGAAGGTAACTTCTTGCCACGCTGAACGTTGTAGTGGTGTATTGGAGGGAGTGATGTTACTCGAAGTTGTTCTTTAATTAGTTTTTACGTTCCTTCAGTGTCTCGAGTACTCATAGAACGAAGACGGCGCCATATAAGAAGGTCTAAAGATAGGGCTGGTAAGACGGGGTCCGACTCCAGAACCAGATTCCCATTCAGAAAGTGAACTATAAGACCTCTTGCTTGTCAAACCAACGCTCTATCGACCTAACTTTATGGCGCCCCATGTTCCTGGAAAATCATACCGGTTTAAAAGTGACTATAGGCCGAACATTTGCCTCTCTAAATACTGTACATGCATCATCAAGCCATCAGACAAAATTAACACCAATCTCTGATGTATATTTGGAAAAGTAACTACCAGGCCAGCTTTAATTTCGGCATTCCTATTCGACCTGAAAATCTCATAGCAAAAATTTTTGGTTCCCGTAGTTCTCCGTTTTAATGCATGTTATCCCAAAAAATAAAAATCCATTTTAAAATCAGCAGCCAATATTGGTCTTAAACGTGATTTTACTTTTTTCCAAAATTGACAATAGATTTGACAAATAGGCCGAATCTAATCAGGGATAAAAGTGACTTTACTTTCTGTCAAAATAAACTTAAGAGACACTAACTTACTAAGCTAGACATATGAAGAGAAGTGTGAACCCAACTGATGCCTCAGTACGTCCTCTTTAAATATGGACTCACAACACGGCTGACATCAGTCTGGATCTAGCACACGCATGCAATATGAGAAATATTGAGATCAATTATTTTTCAAACCGCCAAGTTTATGTATGTAAGTAAAACACCAATTTTCAGTACATTACGACAGTCTCTGTGAAATCCGCTTTTTTTTTTTTTGTTTTTTTTTTTTTGTTGCGGCTACAAAAAGTCACACGACACAAAGTCTTGTTTGTTTTATAACATTCTAAATCACGACACAAAGTCATGTTTGTTTTATAACATTCTAAATCACGACACAAAGTCATGTTTGTTTCACATTCTAAATCACAACACAAAGTCATGTTTGTTTCACATTCTAAATCACGACACAAAAACATGTTTGTTTCATATTCTAAATCACGAAACAAAGTCATGTTTGTTTCACATTCTAAATCACGATACAAAGCCATGTTTGTTTCACATTCTAAATCACGACACAAAGTCATGTTTGTTTCACATTCTAAATCACGACACAAAGTCATGTTTGTTTCACATTTTAAATCACGACACAACGTCATGTTTGTTTTGTATTTTTTTTACCCCCATCTCCTTTTTTTCCCACAGATAAACACATAAACTTTAGTTCATTTGTTGAACATTGTTGATGTATTATTGCCTTCAAACTCTACTGTTTTAATAACGGTTATAATTCGCATATAGCGAGACTTGTTTAAAGCTCAGCGGTAAATGAAAAATAAAATGAAAGAAATGTAGATAGCCAGAGAGTAGCTAGCGTGTCTTAAGCTGAACAAAGATTTAAGCAAATTCAAAGAAAACAGGCGCACAAATTGCAAGAGTTTAAAGCAAGGAGAAGGAGAATTAAAAGCCTACAAAATATTTTGTTTTTAAATCCCTCTTTGCGTTATTGCAGATGACATCCTTTCCAAACCACACTGCTACGTGGAAGTCCCATGTTAAATACATAAAAAAAAAAAATCGAGCTGAAAGGAGAGAGAGAGAGAGAGAGAGAGAGAGAGAGAGAGAGAGAGAGAGAGAGAGAGAGAGAGAGAGAGAGAGAGAGAGAGAGAGAGAGGGAGAGAATAGAGAGAGAGAGAGAGAGAGAGAGAGAGAGAGAGAGAGAGAGAGAGAGAGAGAGAGAGAGAGAGAGAGAGAGAGAGAGAGAGAAACACCAAAAAAAAAAAAGAATTGAAAATTAAGTTACAGCAGTTTCGTGTGCAGCCTTGGCCTAATTCACATTCCTAGCAACAAGTCTCGCGGTTGGCTGCCGCCGTGCTTCTAAAATGTCAGACTGCCTGCGCTCAAATAAAACCGATACATTACACTCTGGGAGTAAGTATAGATCTATAGGCTATGGAAGAAGATCACAATTTAGACACGCTTCATGCGCGCCCATTCATTATTTGTCAGGCGCGTAGTTAATTCGAAGGGTTATAATGCGTTCCGGCGGTAAAATGTGCAGACTTGGTGGAGTATGGGCTGAGGAATTTCCCGAAACTTGTCTCTATACATACGGGGTAGTTTACCCGACAAGAAAGTCTCGGGTGTCTGTGGTACGTGTACCAGTCTCTGGCTCTCTGTCTAACTTCTATTCGTTGGTTGGCTCTTGTCTGTCTGCATTTACGTGTTTACAGATCTCAGCCTTCTCTGTCCTTATCTCACTTTCTTCCACCTAATATGTTCTATTTTCGTATTTCTTTATTTTGCCGAAATAACTCGCACTTCACAAAGAACAAAACAACTAATTCTATTATGTACATGAATGTGCTACTACTACTACGTCCTCCAGGTTCAGCCATGACGAGCTAACTTCTGCGGCATATATAAACAAATATAATCATTATAATTACCAAGCTGAAATAAGTACGTGTAGATGATGAAATGATTCTCTGAGAATAAATGGGTTTTCTTATGTCTTCCCCTCCCCCCCCCCCCCCCTTTTTTTTTTCATCCCGGTTGTTAAGTTAGGTCCCGGGTAGGCTAGTGCACCAGACCATATATGCAATCAGGCCGGCATCAACCTGCACAGCATCGACCTGTTTACATTCACGCCCAGTGCACACAGTCATCATCATTCAAACATCATGATGTAGCTTCCATGCCCTACCAGTACCCCACTCTCCCTTACTGGCCTTAGTGAGCTCAGGCTTGCAGCCTAAGCAGTAAGCATTGAGATACCCTGGGCATTACGCCATAGAAAAATGATGAAGAAAAGGTTTTATGGGCTGTCTCTGTTTTTGATACTTTGTGAAAGAACAGAACATTTATTCTTGTAAAATAGTACCGAGGAATGTAATATTATTATTATTTCCTGTCTAGAGACTAAAACTTGAGGAGTCGGTATTTAATATTTTCCCCATCGCTCTGTCAAGAGAACATTCGCGTGACATTGAGGAATCTCCAACAATGGCTTGACTGCAATAAATTATCATTGATTGCGAAGGACCTGCTGCATACCATTCAAATCCATGGGGCTGCTGCACTTTTGCTTGGCTTTGCATGCGTCTCTCTCTCTCTCTCTCTCTCTCTCTCTCTCTCTCTCTCTCTCTCTCTCTCTCTCTCTCTCTCTCTCTCTCTCTATCTATCTATCTATCTATTTATCTATCTCTCTTTGCTTTCCCAAGTGGCAATTAAAACATAAATATGGAGCATCCATTTGAATTTGTCCCAATTAATTTGACCTCATGCTGGTCAAAGGTCACTTAGGCTACTTTCTCTATCCTGAGAAAATTTTTAAAAGCATTTGATGTTGAGTTAATAAAATGGGACAGCCTTTAAAAACCATTATCCCTAAAACATTTTTTTTGGGGGGAAAGACCAATTTTAAAGAATTTAATGTTCGTTCTTCGCAGTATTGTTTTTCCTTCAAATGAGATTTAAATTAAATTAATCTACTCCAAATCTTGAATCCGAAAGATCTGGTCGAATACTAGACTAGATCTAGATCTAGATTTAATTCTAAATCAGAAACTAGAACTAGTCTGGGTTATCACTGTATGTTTTGTTTTGCTTTGTTTTTATTTGAAGTATTGTTGATATTGGCGGTATTTGTGTTCAAAGGGTCTCGTGTTAACCATTAACCTTAAGTTAAAATAGAAAGAATTCAATTTAAAAAAAATTATCGCAATGTAAAAAGAATGATAGTCCTACCTATAATTAATTTTCCTAAAGGAAGTAAGATCAGAACAATTTCAATTTCCTCTCTCATTCTCTAGTGATAATCTAGATCTAGATCTAGATTTAGATGTAAAGATATAGATCTAGACCTTTCCCAGTCTATGCGCCTAAAACAATTTTATTTACATTTGGATTAGTTCGTGGCCTAAATCTAAATCTTAAAAGTTTTAACTTACCTGGACCGCTCTTATATGCTCCATTAGTCCCGTGTTCGAATTTTTTATATCCTGAGATTCACTGATACCAGCTCCTGTGTGAGAAGTTGAGGGCAAATTCGTTAAATCCTTCTTTGGACGATAACATGCACCATCAGGGAGTTCCTCCGGTCTAAACCCTGAAGGGTCGACTTCAGATCCTATGCCATGGGCTCCTGAGTCCGACCGGTGGAACTGTGATTTACTTTCATTCGGCTGTTTAGGCTGGTGTGTTGCTGCTGTAGGCATAGCTTGCACCACCAATCGAGCGGAGTCAGAACGCTGATAGCGGTCGCGTCGGCCTTTGTCTTGTATCTCTCGAGCATCTTGATCTTCCAAATTCTTCCTCGCTTTAACGAAATACATGTTTAACCCATTCAACAGAATAGGTAACCCAGAACACGGGCTGTTACTGGAAGACTATCATCACCACTCCTTTTGTTTTGCTTTGCTCGCCATATTTCTTCACCCTTCGATCTAAAAATAGGACTGTTTCCGGGGCAGCTGCTGCTGACCTACAAAATCTGAAAGAGATGAATGAATGAGGAGGCGTGGTCTACAAGGACGGCGCCGCTTTGTTTGAGGTAAAAAGGCCTTATAAAAAATTAGGCTTAGTTGCATCCTAACTTTCGTTAACAAAACTCGTTGATTTATCAAATAAATATTTAATGTGCTTTTATACAAATAATCGCGTAAATAAACCTTACAAGCCCTAACTGAAGCATCCCCATCGATTAGTTGTTTTTTTTTTGTCGAAAGCTTAGGAAACGAACAACCTACAGGAGAAGAATGACACAAGGCAATGCATGAAAATCTGTCCATGACAACGTCAGATCTAAAAATAACTCAGAGCGTAAATCTGTGAAGCTTCTGGCTAGACTGCACCACGGAAAGAAGAGGAAAGAGGAGGTGCAGAAAATTGGATGTTGTTTGATATAGCTCTTCCACAACACGGTGTTCTCTAATTTTTTAAGCGTCAAACTTAACCATCCGTCGGGCAGAGTGAACTGAAAAAAATAAGCCCTAAAGGCTACACTAACCTTTCGACCTGCGGGAGTTTGTGTGTGTGTGTTTTGTTTTGATTTTTTTTTTTTTTTTTTTTGTGGTGGTTTTGAGGTGAAGGAAGTAGAGAGGAGTTAAAATTTTAACTTATCAGCGAATAGTTCAAGCAAAATCAAAATGAAAAGCTACAGTCTCATTCACAATGTCATTGCGTTTTTTTTTCCTTGTTTTTTTTTTTTTTTTTTTTTTTTTTGTTATGTATGTTTTGTATAAAAAAAAAAAAAGGCATAAAGATAATTATACGTAGCTTTTTTATCAGCAGAATGTGCATGGGCAGCGGCTCCTCTCTTGCTCCGCTCATTACTTGAGAAAAGTAATAATTTATCATAATTGTTTTATTTTTTTTTCTTCAGTTCTTTGAGTGTCTATCCCTTTTTTTTTCCTTCTCTTGAATAGGTTCAATAAACATTTATAATAACTCATATACATTTTATCTAATCTCGGTAACTTCCAAATCTGAAGTAGGTGAGCAACAACAACAACAACAACAACAACAAAAAGTATTTATTGCAAACGTTTATTGCAAACAACATCTATTGCTGTCTCTACCCATCTCTGATGTTGATCGCACTGAGTCGCTGAACTAGGAAGACCCAACAGCATTTAATAAAAAGCATAGGCGAAGAGATTCTGCAGATTTAAATGCTGTAGCACTGTCTTGCCTTTTGTCTCTTAGATTAAACCATACATCAAATACGTGTAAATGGGATGTTCAGATAAGTTTAAAATTAAAACTTTCACTGCAAAATTCATTGGGAGGAAAAATAACGATTTTAACCTTAATGGAGAGTTTCGAGTGGGGAGGGGGAGGCTACTTTGGTTTGCAACACACAAACCACGTAGAAGAGACTCAAATCTCGAATTTTCATGCCTTTATTTTACAATTTAGATAGCTACCAACAGCATCTTTACTATCTATCTATCTACCTTTTTTCTGTCTAAATATCTTTATATCGATTTATTTCTCTATTTTTCTATCAATCTTTGTATATCTACCTAAGTATCTCCTCTTCCATCCTACACCTCCGTTTTCCCTTACTTTCCAGACACGAAAACCTTTTACTGTAGAATTTTGTTTTATAAATAGAAAACAAGAAAAGATGAGTGGTATGTAACTGTAAGAAAGTAGGATCACCAGCAAAAATCAGTTTCTATTCCTGATGACGTCACTGGTAGTAGTACATCAATCAAGAAATCAGTTCCGCGCACGGCTCACAGTAGACCTAAATCTAGGCAACACTGTGGACTAATGGTACTTGTATCTGGTAGTGGTAGAAAGTTTCAAACAACACCAACAGTATCTGTGTAGAGCCGTGGGTGGTGCGAGATAAACAGGTGAATCTACCTCCCCCATAAGCCTAGCTACCTAATCTTTGAGGTATGACTCACCTTCTCTCGGAAGTAAGTCCTTGTACCCTACTGACTGCGACTGCCAGGCCTGACTTATCTCCTTAACCCCCTGCTACGTCTGCTGCTCTACAGTACAAGGACTTTTAACCACTGCTTTATGTTCCCAGAGCTAACAAAGGTCGAACCTCGAGCCTCATATGTGCTAATGGTAGACTTAACATACAAAGTGGTGACAGCACAGTTCGAGAATGATTAAACCTGAGTAGTCCATAAATATCCGTTTCCTCGTCATAACATCATAAAATTCTAATCATTTCTGGAGATAAAAAAGTGCACATTGATCAAGATTGGAAATTTAGATTTTAAAGTTCAAGATGTCCCACCACCTCTTGAGATTGAATATCAATACCGCTATACCAACGTCGAGAGAGAGAGAGAGAGAAAGAGGAGAGAGAGAGAGAGAGAGAGAGAGAGAGAGAGGGAGGGATGGAGAGAGAAAGAAAGGTTTGGGGGGAGGGGGACAGGGCGTGAAAAGTAGATAAATAGAAAGAAGAGAGAGAGGTAATAGGATGATTCTTAATCTAATAGAGAACCTCAAATAATAAGGTTCACCGTTCAGCGATGATGGATGAACAAATGTTCAACATTGACCAGGATTGTCTAAACACTTTATGCGTTATGAAAGAGCGTGGGGAAAAGATTAAAAAAAAAAACAAAAACAAAAAAAACTCACGTTTCCCCAGCTCCAAAACCAGACATTTGCAATCTCCGGAGTTTCCAATCCTCCTCACAGGGAGATAGATGAAAAGATAAAAGATGCAGGTTTGGATGATGTGAGTTAGTTTTTATTTGTCGTTCCACCATGATATTGTGCCAATTTCACCTTTCTTATCTTTTGAGGAATGATCGAGGTAGCATGTGGATGGCTCTGGGGCAAAAGACATATTTGGTGCTTCTGTTTTTAGTTTATAGTAGCATATATGGATCATTAGATGCATTTTTTTTCTTTTCTTAAAATCCACTATTCTTTCACAACCCTAGGTAAATACCCTTTCAATACAAAATTTGGCATTTAAGCTGTCATATTCTTGCTTGAAGTTGAATAATAATTTCTTTTAATGTTCAAAGTCGGCAAACATATGGTACAATCAATCATGTTGAACTGGATAAAAAACAAGCAATCCCCTTTTCAATTATCAAATTTTTGCACATGAGGCAACCATGATATAGAAAAGATATAGCATTCCAAAATTACGTGTCATTGATTCCCTCAATTCTTTCTTAGAAGATCACGACATATAAATATCACCATCATACAATATCGGTAACTAAAACTAAAAATAAAAACACCTAATTCCAATTACATTGGATTTTGATGACAGCAGCTTGTAATGAGAATTTTGCATTTCAGCACAGCAGAGAGTAGCCTATATGAACATTAAAGGTCTTTCGTCTTTAATAGCAAACATTTTGAGTAGTAATAGTAAAGTTCAAACTTCAAATTTCGCGTAGAAAACAAACAAAAAAACAAACAAGCAAAGAAAGTAGTTTTCTAATAGCATCAAAACATAAAAAGAACATAACAATCAGAAGTTTTTTCTTTTCTTTATTGTCAACTATTATTGCACAATTGAATTACTTTAAAGTACATATTAATCTTATTACATGATCAACTAATAATGTAAACAAGTAAAATGCATTTAAAAGAGGTTTCTTTTTTGCTTCTTTCTGCGTTAGTCAGCCAATGGCGACTGGTTTGCTCTTCAAGACATACATGTGTATTGATATTTACACGATAGTCGGGGATAAAGATTCATGCCAATTTCACCTTTCTTATCTTTTGAGGAATGATCGAGGTAGCATGTGGCTGGCTCTGAGGCAAAAGATTCATACCACTAACCTTTACATTTGGAAAGTTTTCTCATCAGAAAGCACAACAAATAAATTCACAATCTTACACTAGAAAATAATATTATCGCAACAAGCATTATTATGACCCAGATGGGGTGTATTGACCTCTTTCAACATTTTTTTTTTTTGCAATGGCTATGTTGTAAGTAAATCTGGGAGCACTTTTGCTTTTTTTATTGATTCAAAAAAGTTTTAAATCTTACATCAGGCGCTTGCATTTAACTCCACACTATAGAAAGAAGCAAAACTTCTTGTTTGAACAATGCAGCAAACCAAATATATATTCATACAGACGAATAATAATTTCAGTCGGAGGGACTAGTTTCCGATACTGCAGCTGCTGCTGCTTGTTCGCTCTATATTTCTTTCTCTTTTCCTACCTCTCACCCTCTCTCTCCCTTCCATTATATATTAAAAATACTAAAACTTTATACCTTCAATCAAGCTTTGAGTTATCTCTCCCACTAGAAAAAATGCGATCAATATTATGACACAAGATCTGTTTCCTACTTAAGTCTGTCTATTGTTTCAAATGAAAAAAGTGATCCTCACTTTGCATGAAGTCCCCTCTTAAGTCCATTCTGACTCAACCAACCCCTAGACAAACAATGATCTACATAGTTGGCTCTGAGCCTTGAAAACTAACATTACCCATACAGATAAAAATACTTATGCCTTGTAAAAACAATTGAAACTGAAAGATTTCTCAGTGCAGTAACTTTGATCAGATTGTAGACTTTCCTCCTACTCGCTGAAGGCTCCTTGATCTTTAAAATAATGTATCATCAAGACTATCACTTGCGCACCATGGCTCTGAGCTTGCGGTGATGTGCATTGATCTGCTGGAGCTGTTGCGGCAGGGCCAGGTCTCGCGCTGAGTACAGAGCCTCGATCTTCCCCATCACTGTCTCCAGCAGGAATTGGGCATTCTTCAGGATCACACCATACTAGAATATGAGAGAGGAGTTACAATATTGATCATCTACCTTCAAAGCAAGATCAAACCCACAACTTGGCCAAAATAATCAATCGTTTCGTTTGTTCATTACCTGTGTGATAAGAGGTGTTCCACTTTGCAGCAAAACCTCTCTCAGTTTTGTTTTGTCCTATTCCTGATATAAAGTTTGAAAAAAAATTAGATCAGTTATCCCATTCAGATAAAATTTTGTTCACACTACAGCTTCTTGGCCCAATGTGACAAAACCGTCATATGTACCTTTTGTTACCAAGTAGATGAGAATGGCTCTGAAGTAAGTAAGCTTAGTATTGTCTTGGTAAGACAAACGGTGGCGTACTGAGGTGTGGGTTCAATTCCCTTCCAAACCATTTGTCCTTTTCAGTCTTTTTTATATCTTCTGTTGATATCGACTTAGATCTAGGTGTGTTATTGCTACTTTTATTCTGCTTTACCAAGGATATTATAAAGTTTTTGCTATCACAGGGATGGATTGTTTGTGTAGTAAGTATTGTTATTACTGGTATTTATAAAAGAGATTAAACTTGGTAAAGAAAACATTGGAATTTAAAAGTCTTAACACTAAGCTGCGGTATTCTAAGATATCTTTATTACTGGGTGCAACTATAATAGTTCAAGCTTGAAAAAAAAAATTAAGATACAAAGAAAAAGATAAAAGATAAACATAACCGTTAAGAAACTACCAGCACTAATTTGTCTATAGCAGTGAAATAAATTTACCTCTTTAGAAAGACTTTCATTTTTAAGAGAGTCTTCTATATGCTTGACTTGAGCCTTGTAAACCGTGGCAAGGGCCTCTGCGATAAATTCCTCCAGCTCAGTTGTAAACAGTTTTAACAAGTCTTCTGCAAATATTACCACGCTCTTGGCAAACTGGATCGAGTTCATTGTGATTGCAATGAAACACTTCTCTGAGGAATATAAATGCAATATTTTTATGAAATAAAATCAATCAAAATTTTAAGCTACACTTACATCTCAATAAAAAGCAGTAAGCTCATATGAATTACTTATATATATATAAATCAATGATGAAAAAAATTGTTTCCTTTTTGCTTCATTTATAAACTGGAAATGGCTCCAGATGAAACTAGAACCGGTAACTATGCAATGTGTTCATGAACAGGTATTCTACTGTTGAAAAGTGCAGCATTCAAGTTTTAGAAGAAAATGAAAAAAAAAAAAAAAAGATGTTTCATTTACGTCCAAGATTCCTTTGCTGTTTGAATATGTTCTAACTACATAGACTTCATGGTTGTAATTCAAGGCAAATCTATCTTAGCAAGCTGTCAAAATATAACCTTTGAGGCATTATTGCATCATACACATGGAGAGAATATAGTTTTGAGGAAAAGAGGGAGATGGGGGAATAAGGCAAGGAGGTAAAAAAGTGCAGAATCCTTGGGCTAAAATTCTTTCATTTACTCTTTTTTTTTAAATCTTTTAAGGTAATATTTTGAAGAAATTCAATGTGAGGGAGACTGTTCCACAAAGCCATTATATTTTCCTCTACTCATTATCCTGAATTTTTCTTTACTGACTAAGAGATCATTTTTCAAACTTTCTTCTGATGCATGCAACTTTATGTAATAATTTTACCTATTACATATGGCTTGATGTCGAAGCCAGAGGCTGCAATGTCCTTGACATACTTCTCACAGTCAGCCTGGGTGAGATGGTTCTGTGGCCTCCATAGGTCATCCTGGTTAGTGAAGATCAAAGTACAGACTGAATGTTGTTAGGAATTTTATAAACATAATAAACCTTTTATTCTTTCTTAAATATCAAATATGGGGTTACGTTTTGTTGCACCCTTTTTTCTACCTAGGATCATTTTTGTTACCTAGAGCGAATTCCACCCTAATTGCAAGAAAAAGAAATCGCTATAATATTAATAACGACATACTAAAACATGCTTGAAACACAAACCTTTATATTACTTAATCGCAAAAACATTATTATCAAAAGTTTAAGTGAAGCACAAAGAAAACTAACAGAACGACCAGTATATTTCACTCTTCATCTGTTCGTTAACTTCTTTGAGCTGTTTGAACATTGACATAACATGGCGCCCCAACTTTCTTTAGTCAGTTTCTGCTTCTTCCAGAATCAACAAGATCATATAACAAATGCAGAGTAACAAGAACAATCAACACATTAAGTGGTTGGTTTACATTTGCCCTGCAGTGTATGCATCCATCAGTTAGTCTACGCTTTCTTGATTATGCTCAAAATCACCAACAACAATAAATACAGAGTTCAAAAAGTATTTGACCTACATTTGCTCTGTAGCGTATGCCATCTACCAGCTGGTCTCTGGTTTCTTCAATCACTTGCTGGATTGAGATGTCCAACATGTTTGCCAGACAAAACTCAATGTCCAGACCAATGGCATTTAGCTGAAATTCAATTTATTAATAACTAAATTTATCAAGTTCTCAAACATCTTTAGCATTGGGGTAAAATTGTTTGTCAGAAATTTCCATCCCAGAGAAGAAAAATCTCTTAAAAGCATTTGAAATTAAATTAATCTTTAAGAAAGATGGTAAAAAAAAATTCACTATCCAAAATGGCACACAAAGTTAAAAAACTATAATTAGCGAATTGGTACTACAAAAAAATGATATATAAGCTACAAAACAAAAGGAGCATTTGAATTTATTAAGAAAGAAAACGAGAAAAGAGTTAATGAAATGGGCAAATAAGTCTCACAGTTTATAAAATTAAAAGTGTTGCACAGATTCCCACACATATACTGGATCAGAAGCTTTCCAAGCAAACACAGTCAGTAAAAGTTTTTCTCTCAAGGTAATTCCTGTATGTTCATAAGAACTTTTACACATACTTCCTGAGCCTTTTGCTTACTTCCAGTTCAAGTTTGAGTGAGTTAGGATAAAATCTTTTTATGTTATCCCTTATCAAGGGAACTCAATCTGTAGGGTCACCAATACCAAGAAAAAAGCTTTTAACTGAAACTTGCCTATCAATGAACAATGAGAAACAACGCTTTTAAAATGGATGGAAAGCAAGAAAGAAAGAACCTTTTTGATGTTATAGAAGAAAGATCTAGCAAATTTCTAGTAATTCTGATATTGTTTGTCAATGCCAGTCCAAAGTTTCTGATCTAAGAATTCTATATCTAGCTCCAAACCTTCATTTGATTGCAAAACAGACAATGCTCAACCAGTCTGGATTCAAGCAACAAGTGCAAGAAAAAAGAAGGGTGAAGAACTGAGTCTAAAACAAGTCTTTTTTTACAATAATTCTTTTTAATCTCGAATTTGCAACTCTTCCAATTTTCACAATTCGAGGGCTTAGCAGAAATATCATTAAAAATCAACAAATTATCATACAAGCTTTTAGTCTGTTGTATTTACAAGTTCACACATTGATCTACAAGGAATGAAAAAAGTACAGTGATTGGGTGGATACTTTTCTCTTAGAAATTTTTTTGAAAAAATGCTCAGGCTGGAACCACTGCTGAGCTTAAAATAATCCAGCCTCTCTTTCTTGTAAATTAGTTTTTAAAAAAAAAAGAGAAAAGACCTTTTTCAACAAAATGTTAAAAAAAGCTTTTAACCAAACTTAATTTTTTCTTTCTTAGAAAATTCAAATTGAAAGCAGCTCTAAATGAGGCAGGGACAATCTTTACCTCAGTACAGTGGTTCTTGGACAGCAGCACACTGTCTGCAATAGTCGTCAGACTGGCCTTGCTCTCAAAAACCTGACGCCTGAATATGCTCACAAATGCCAGTAATTCCTGCTTCGCCCAAATTACAAAAGCTGTTGAGAAAAAAAAAAGAAAATTGTCATCACCAGAATTGCAAGTTTTCTGAGACTAAATTTTATACATTACTTCTTTAAGACAAAGAAAATCGACTTAAATTTTTTTTAAAAATGGGAATACATATTGGGGTTGACTTAACTTCAGCTGTCATAATTCAAGTTTTTGACATCCAATACTGACTCCTGGAGATCATTTCCACACTCTTCTAGCTGGAACAAAAGTCGATGAATATTTCAGACTTATTTCTTTCTTTATCCTTTTTTTAGCTCTTCATGTATAGTCATTTTAACTTTCTGAGTATTTAGTGACTTATTCAACAACTTAACTTGAACATAACATATCCATGCCACCTTTGAAATGTTCTTTAACAAATTCTGGCAGCCAATTTTTCAAGGGAATCATCTGAAAGCACTGAGTATTTCAGTCTTGGATATTCTTTAAACTTTCTCCTTTTAACAATGAAATAATTTAATATAACAAAAATACTCTTTTTCAAAACAATACCAGAAAAGAGGTAGTCAGAGAAGACTTAACATTGACCTTGTACCTGAAAAACATCCATAGTGGCCTGGGAATGCTTTGATAAATTCTTTAGACGTGTCCGACAAGGAAGAGAAAAAGACACCACATAGACAGCGGATATACAAGGTGGTGGCACCCTCAAACTTCAGCTGTCGAATGTTGTACTTGATGATAGCACTGCGATTCCGTAAAAACAACTTACATGCCTGAAAATACCAGGAGAGCATGGAGAGTGAGGACAGACCATGCTACTTTTTTCTTGATACTGTATTTTGTAATGTTATGTAGATTAATCTTTCTTCAAACCCTCATGTAATTATTTGTTCATACATCTGAGGCACTTTGAGCACTAAGTGTATTTGGCACAAAATGTATCCAAATATTTTGAAAATGCAACAAACAACACCCCCGCCCCCATTTTTTTTCATGTGAACAGAGATTTTGAAACCACAGGTATCAAGAAACAAAATAATTTAAGTTTTAGACACAATACACTGTCAATAAAATTAATACAAAATTTACCCATCGATTACTTTTCACACAGTCAATACAAGAATGCCACAAAATAGCAAAGGCAAATAACAAAATCTGAGCAATCAATTTAACTACATATCTAAAATTCCTTTACCCAAGTATTGATCTCAGTCTTCAAGATCTAGCGACAGGAATAACAAAATTCTTTTGTCAACATTGAAAAAACCATTTGAATGTTTCGCTCATCTCAACAATATATATTGAAGAAAATTAATTCAAGATGAGGGAAATAAATAGAAAACTTTACCTGTGCTGATTTTCCCAGGCGTATTAGTTGGGTCACTGCTCTCCTAGCAGCCCTAGGCCCTCCCCTCAAGGATCTCTCTGGCGAGACTTGAAGCTCGTTCATCAAACCATCTGTCAGCTGTTTCACTCTGTGCTCAATACGAGCTCTAGAGAGAGAGAGATAGAGGGGGGGGAGGATTTCATGTTCCATTTAGCCGACAGCCAGTTATTTCTAATACCTGGAGACATACCCTGGCATACAAGCCTGCCAATCACTCCCTTCCAGGCATTGTGGGTCTGGAGAGATGAAGCCCCATATCTTATTCACCTAAAGTGTATGCTTTGATTCTGTGATACTATTGGTCTGCACCATAACTACTGACAGTCTTATAGTGAGAGGAAATGTATTGCAGTATTTTGCTTTCATAGAGAGGAACAGGAAGGGATTATAAAAACTGATATCCTTATTTACAATACATGTGAAAAATTTGTGACTTTCGTACATAAAAAAAGTAGTGCTTCAAATATTCTTATAAAGATGCATACTATGTGCTCAAATAATTTCTAACTTACTCATAAATTCCAATAATCTTTAAGAGTAATTAGCTGCTAAAATCTAAAATCTATATAAGGTGAACTTATGAAGAGATTATCAAGACATTAGAGATTAAAGTAAAAATGTGCTGTAATGTCAAATTTTTGTAAATTATATTTTACTCATCCTGTTGGTTGTGTTTATACTTAATTAGTTGGAAAAGGCTGTAATCAAAACATTTTGAATAAATGACTGAGAAATCTGCATTAAAAAATCATACAAAGCTACATAATTACATAATCAAATAATTGGCTATAAGAAATTTGCATGAGGTAAAATAGAAGGTTGTTACTCTCCTGATGTACAGGGCATGGTAGGTTTCAGCGAAAAAAAGGAAGTAATTGACATTTCTGCTGGAATAAAATTTAACAAAATTGCTCATTTCAAGAAGTGTGCACAAACAAACAACATTAAGAACTTACCTGAATTCTTTAAGAGCAGGTCCTTTTGGACAGGCAGTTAAATATTCATTTACTGGAATGGAAATACAAAAGAGGTTTATTGTTGTGATGTCGCTGCAAGAGACAAGAGTTTTTTTTTGGTTTATGATATTGATGAAATATTAATCTCTTCTTCTCCTCTTCTAGCCAACACTAAGGCTCTTTGAAAGAGTTTGAGTTCTAAAATTACAATGTCTTCTATTAGTTGATGGTACGCAGTGAATACTCCCTGCAAGCACCTTTGCTCGAAAAAAACTTCTTAATAAATTCTGAATATTAAAATAGCAGAAAATGTACAAGCAGATATGCAGAACAGGTCTGTTGCTTTACGAGACAAGAAATCTGAGCAACCAAACCAATTTTACATCATTATGAGTTTTTAGCTTGGTTTGCCTGAAATATAGTGTACAAAATAAAAAAAATTCCAGAAGACATGCGAGTATGAGCATGAGATTCAGGTTCCAGTGTGCAAAAAAGCTTGTATTATGAACAAAAGCTGTGCAGTGAGATAAAGGTTTTAAAAAATACATAATTATTTAAAAAATTGATCTTAGTGAATATTTGTAAGGTTAAAATTTGCATCTGATATTCAATTTATAGAAAACTAACTGTTTTTCACCCAAACTTTTCACAAAATGTGCAGGAAGCACCTACCTTTCTCTACAAGATCAACAGCCCCCTCAAAGTTTCTCTGTGCTATGTACATATCAAGATCCTCTGGAAGTTCCTGTAGCCAGTCTGCTGACAGGAAGTCCCTGTCCATGGCAACAGGCTCTTCCTCCATGTCGTCAGTGAAGCCTGCCGGAAAATGATGCAAAAGTTCTAATGAGTCAATATTTGTCAAAAAAAAAAAACATTTAAATGTTTTCATTTAATTATGTTAAGAAATAAAAGGATTCTTGAATGCTTATGTTCTTTTACAGCCTTTCAACTACCATAAACTGTATTATTATGTTGAAAAAGAGCTTATGTTGACTGGAATTATTTACATAATCTATTTTAAACATATCATGGGTAAAGCATATAAATAGGAAAATAGAAGTACGTAAAGATTGGCTGTATGGACTTTCCCATCCATTTTATATAAGTCATGAGTAAAACACACTGCCACACTTTTTTTTAAAGATTGGCTAAAACTCATGAAAAGATATATGCAGTCATGTTTAACAATCAATAAACTTCTTACAGTGATCATTTCTGGAAAACTTTTAAATCTGAGACTACTGTCAAACTCAAAGGTCAATGAAAGCCTGTACTCACTTTTGGATAAGTCTCCCTCTCCCGGAGATGCAAGGGCAGCTGAAAGTTGCTGCTCTGCCAGGCGCATGGCTGCTTCTTTCTTCTGCTTGTCCTTCACAGCTTTCTTTTTTTTTGTATCCTCAAGGGCATCCAGCCACTGGCGCTGGAGGAAGTAGAAGACAAGAGATAAAAAGAAAAGCTAAAATTGTAAAAACTCATGATAGCCCACGCACAAAAAAAATGTGTTTCTCCTGCACAGTGTTACACTTCTTATGTGGTACTAAGATTGTAGTTGTTTGAGAAAACAGTTCACACCTTTGTCCATAGCTCTTGTAAAATAATTCACACCTTTCTCCATAGCTCTCTTAAAATAGTTTACACCTTTCTTCATAACTCCCATAAATAGTTCATACCTTTCTCCAAAGCTCTCTTAAAACAGTTTACACCTTTCTCCATGGCTCCCATAAATAGTTCACACCTTTCTCCCTAGCTCTCTTAAAATAGTTCAGACCTTTCTCCATAGCTCCCATAAATAATTCACACCTTTCTTCAAGGCTCTCTTCAAATTTGAATAATTTTTTTTTCCAAACAATGCCGCCTTCTATCATTTAATTTCAGTGCTTAGGCGTTAAGCTTTCATGACAGCAAAAAGAAATTATTATTAATTAAAATATCTGCTAATATTGTAAAATGAAAAGATTCAACAATTAACATTGCCATAAAGAAAGGTCTCAGCCCTTCACTTATCTCGTTCTTTTCATCACAAACTTTTAAATGTATCTTAGTTCATACACAAGAAAATAAGACGACATCATCTTACCTTTGCCTTGGCTGTGTCTGTTTGATACATATGAGATTCTGGAAACATGAGGATCTTGAAGCCATTCTTCACTGGTCCCGTGTCCCTCACATTGACCACTGCCAGGCTATCCAGCTCATACAGACCTTGAAAGCGGTAGCGCATGGGGCCTCTCCTAGACCAAACAACAGAGTTGGACATTGTGAATATGCTATAACTTAATCCTTCCTTCAGCATTCTAATGAAAATCTTTTCATCTTTAGATATGACTGACTTATACTGTGCCTAATCTTGTCCACACTCAAACTTCACTAAAGCGCTAACAGTACTGCTTGTTTATCTTATAATGACTACAAAAACATTATCTTCAAGTCAACAACACAATTAACTATACAAAACACTCAGGCAAAATTCCCTTATAAAGAAGAATAACTTAAAATGACATTTTCTTTCTCTAAAAGCACATATATATTATATTTATACTGGCTGTAAGTCAAAACTTCCTGCTAATGCAAATTTCACCTGTTAGGTATCCACGTAGCGATCATGAGGCTGTCGTTGAGCAGGAAAGCATGTACACGCTGAAGCTGGGCATGGCTTTCTGTATCTAGCTCGACCAGATCTCCATCATGAACCAGCTGTCGGCCAGGGACATCCGCTACACTCTGAGACATGTACAATAAACTTGCAGTTTATCTGTTAGCAGTAAATGTTAGGTGGCACACAAAACCAATTATCTGGTGTGACTCTTAATTGGCTTGGATGTACAAGGCCACAAGTAAGATGGATTGCCCCCTGACAATGTATTCTGTTTTTAAAATCGAGGAAGATGAACATTTATGGACAAATTCTAGTGTAAGTTCTCTAAGGATTTATTTTGGGAAGCGCAACTTGTCGATGACTGAATAATAAATTACATATAATATTAAAAAAGAGACTTTAGAACATTTCGTGATAAATTTCTAAGTAAGTACATAAAATGGAAAAAAGGTGCCTGACTAGCTGAGAATAGGCAATTTCATACATCCATTGAACAAAATTATTGATGTGCGTCCTTAAAATGATTGTTTTATGTAACTTAAATCGATGAAAGTTAGCTTTACTTTTTTATCTCTCTTTTCTTTAGTTTAGCTTTATGTGATACACACAAACTCTTTATATTGAGAGAAAGTTTAGAAAAAAAATGGCAAGAAATCAGATTTTTTGTTTAATAAATTAAAATTATATTACAATACAGGAACATAAAATAATTTTCCAAATGTTATTGAGTAATTAACAAAAAAAAAAAAAATTAAATTTTTTCTGTTACCGAGCAACCCTCCACTTTTTCCAACAGAAAGGCAAGATTTCTGCGTGTTTCCTCTTCTGGACTTTCCTTCTCTTCGTCCTCTCCCTTTATTCCTTCAACCATTGCTGAAAACAAATTGAATGAAGTAAAGTATTGAACAAATGTAGAGAATTAAAAAAAAAACCAAATATGTCATCATTTCATTGTTATAGAAAGCGAAAATAAATCCAGGAACTGCTGATTTAAGTATAACAAAAAAAATCAATCTTTTAGTTTGGAACAAAAAGTACAAAAATATTCATTTTTAAATTTTTTCCAAATTTCTCATTTTTTAAATTTAACAGAAAAAAAGGGATTTTCTTACATTAAATTTACATTTACATTTTCTTTGAAGCTATAAACATTTTTTTAATAGTAAAGTTAAGACAGTTTTACCCCATTCACTTTTTTTTTTACTTAAATTTTTTTATTTTAATTTTTTTCTCCCTTCTTTTGCACATAGAGAAGAAGGCTCAATACAAACATGAGGAAAAAAATGAGTGTGACCATATTAGTCTTATAAATAATTCCTTTTAGCCCAATAATCCAATGTTTTTTTTTTTTAATTTACAGAATTTTTCAACAATGTAACTAACAGAGGTATTTTGCCTGTCCCGAGTTCTTTAAAGTGACGAAAAAGAACTTTCAGGAGTATAAATTTCCTACTGAAGGGCCAGTTTGAGAAATCTAAGCTTTCAACAACAATCTTCACCATCAGCAATATAGATCTACCTCTATCACTGACAAGGGGCATTTCCATCATGGAACTCATCAGTGATTTTTGATCAGATAGCAAGTGGCTCAGCTGAATCATCTCCCCTTCTAAGACTGTAACGGAGAAAATAAAAATGTGACAAACAGTTAAGTAACTGTAATTTCATATTTCTGTTCTTTCAAAAAAAATTGGAAGGACACACATTACATATTGGCATGAGAGTATTCAAATTTTAAGGTTTTAAATTTTAGACTAAGGTTATGCACCATAGGTTGTTAAAAATTAAGACATTTCTCTGACCGTCATATTTGACTTGCAGTTTATGAATTTTACAATAGCTGACTAAATCATTTTAACTTTTTTTCCAAATTCAGTATTAGGGTATACTTAACACTTACTTGAAATTTCCCGTGCTGTCTCAATAAACTGAGAGTAGTTTTTATAAACATTTTTCTTTAAGGCTTGGGCAGTTTCATCGTTGAGCATGTGAACTTTCGCTTTCATATCCAACAACGCATCTTCGCCTTCACCAGATAACTTAGCAATGACTGAAAAAAAGAAAGATAAATCAAAATGAAATGTTGGTAAGGACTACAATGTACATTGGTTATTTCACTTAGAGTAACAGCAACTGTGGTTCAATACTTTTCCCATTTCAGTTTAAAAGAGCCTCCAATAAGAGTTTACCAATACTTTGCTCCTGTCATTACCTAACTGTAGACTTTTTATTATTTATTTCCCCCATAGCAGTGTAATCAATCCTGTAAGATCTTTGTAAAGTAGCTATTCCTACTTGACTTTACTTAACAAGCATGAGGCCAGAGAGAACAGATTTGCAGGCAATTTTAATTTTCTATTTTAATAATAATAAAAATGTCATTAATCCAGCTACAGTCTTCCTCTTTTTTTTTTACATTTCATTTTAATCCAACTGTCAGTGTTGAGCTCTAAAACTAGCCTATTAGCATATATATTGCATAATAAAAAAAAATGCAAGCCAGCAATAAAATTCTATTTAAAAAAGGAAAATCTTTTTAAGAGCTGTAATTTGAATTGCTTGAGGCTGTGATAAAAGAAAATATTATAATTTTTTTTAAAGAAACTATTTTTGGTACGAGTAGTTCTAACAAAAAAAAGAAAACAAAGAAAACGCAAAAATCTATAATATGTTGTGCTGGTAGATACTGCAGAAATCAGGAAAAGGTGGAAACACGAAATCATCTAAAAGGGACAAAATAAAAGAAAAACAGAGGGCTCCTGATATTTCAATAGGCAGTAAAATGTTGCCTTGTATAATTTCCAAACTGAACACACAGACAACTAATCCTCAGTTATTGGGCTAAGTATGACACTGAGAAATGCTTACAAAGTGTCTGTAAAGTGTTAAAAATTAAACATAATTGTACTGATTATGGTAAGCCTTTCTATTGGTCACTTTTTTATGACAATTCTTTACATGTAAAAAAGAATTTAAGATTCTCAAACTTAAAAATCATATTTTTGTATTAGCAGCCAAAATATCTTGGCAAGACCTTTTTGAAAATGTAGCGATGATAAAATAATTTTTTTAAAACACCAGTCTTATACATTTTGACAGCACGAATTCGTATTGATTGTATGAATTAAACCATTTAAAAGTAATAATACATTACTCATAAAAGAAAAACAATCAGATCAAGGAACAAACTGGCAACAATGGTACAAATCTAGATCTGGCAAATATTTGTTCAGCTCTACAAGATGTTTTAATACTTTAAACACTTTTTTTAATTTAAATCCTCTCTGGACTCATCAACCTAATGAAACTGCTTCCATCATGCTTTTACATTGCTAGATCTTTTACCCAATAACACGAAGTTTCCTGTAATCTTTTAGTGGGCATGGACATTTCTGATTATAATCAGAGTTTAATTTCACTTCATCGTGAAAGATAAGATTTCTTGAACCAATTCAATTATTGAGTCTTCATCAAATTGCTCAAGGTCAAACTTTGTTTAAGAAGAAAGTGCAATTGAAGCAGTATATGTATCTAAATCTGGCTTTGTAAAATTTGTGCAAGTTCTAGATCTGTCTTAATTTCTTATTGGGGTTAGGAGTAGAAGTAAGGATAGGCGATCATCCTGCACACACGCAGAACGTTTAAATCCTAAAACCAGCTAAATGTGCTCCATTGATTGACAGTTTTTAGATGTTTTCTTTTTTTTTTTCCATCAAAAGATCCTGATCTACTCCAAATTAATGGATTAGTTTTGGGCGTAAAAAAAGGGGTGTGGCTGTGGACAAACAAAATTAAACAAACTCACAACTTTCAGGATCAAAGCTTGGTTTTGCAAGCACTCTCGCTAAACCATCTCCCATCTTGTTTTCAAAATGCAGAACTTTCTTCGCTTTTCTATGACTGTGATTAATCAATGTATGGATCAGTCTCTTAGTTAACGAGCAATCTTATCTCATAGGAAGTTTCAGAATATTTTCTGCACGGGCAACCATGTTTACAGTTTTTGTTGTTCTTCCGGGTATTGGATGCTGTTCGGTACTCGAGAATGTATGAGATACATTGTATGAACGAACATTTCAAGACCACTCAGGCACGTCAAATTTGGCATAAAGTTGTAGGCTAAATCGCCCTAAAGATTGGAGTGGTAAAATCGCGTTTCACTAAAATAAAGTTTCTTTTAAAAAATTAAAGGAAAAAGAAAAGGGTAAATGTGCAAACTACTTCCTGTAAGCACAACTGGGCAGAGATGTATACAGAAAAATAGTATAGATATACGTAGGTGGATAGGTGTAGACAGTTATGTAGATAATAAAATGTAAAAGATAAATCGGAGAATAGTTATATGGGTATATCAAAGGCTTAATGGGGAGATTAACAGATAGGAACAAAGACTGATAGAAATATATATAGCAGGGTGGATGAATAGATAGGATAGCAGATAGGAAAAGAGGTGGTTGGATAAACAGTATAAGATCAATCAACAGAAAGAATCACAGATAGTTAGAAAGATAGATAGAGACAAACATAAATAGATAGAGAGATAAATAGATAAATGGAGAGATTTAGAGACTGAAAGATAGATGGGAAGAAAAGAATAACTGTAAGAATAAAAAAGATAAATTGATGGAAACAAATCTGATAATCCAAAGTATTAGGAAAAGGAAAAAGTGCAATTCTGTTGCTTACAGGTTTAAAGCAAAAAAATGAAAACAACAGAAATAGAAAAAAATTATTATAATCTAATAGGATTGGAAAGCTAGGAACCAGCAGGTCCACGCAAACAGGATAGACAGTTTTGTTTTTTGTTTTTAGTATATTAGTGTTTTCGCATGAAAATCAGTTTGAAGCAAATCGTAGGCTGTACTGTTGTGACCTGGGTGTTTCTGTGAGGATGAATGGATGAGAGAGGGACAGTAATAGAGAAAACAAAAGAGAGAGAGACAGAGAGAGAGAGAGAGAGAGAGAGAGAGAGAGAGAGAGAGAGAGAGAGACAGAGAGAGACAGAGAGAGAGAGAAGAAGATGCGGAAGATAGGGGAAAAGAGAGTTTGGACATTTTACGTAGAATGGAAAACGTTAAACAGACGGAAACTATACAAATTATTCGCCGTTTGTATTTTTGATGCTAATCTGTTCTAGCTTTTCCAAACTTACATAACGTTCAGTCTCTTATAAACCAAAGAGCAACATCTGTGCGTCCACAAACTGTTTTACTATAAGAAACTTGCTTTTACACAATCAAGATTTGAACACTGAAACTCCTGGAAATCCGTGTGACTACTTTACGACAATAGTGTCTTATCCTGTTAAACACAAAGTTGGGAAAATGCTGAACTTCTTTCGTTGAAGAAACTTGTTCTTTAGATAAATCTTCTTTAATTTTACATCTTGCTTAAGGAAAACGCCAAGACCAGATGAAGAACCTAAAACAAAAACAACAACAGCAGCAGCAGCAGCAGCAACAACAACAACAACAACAACAACAACAACAGCAAACAAGAAACAAAATGAAGAAAACGAACACAGAGGCGCTCCTGTAACCAGCCTATTCTTTTCCAGCATTGGACTCACCAACCACATGCGAAACTTTTCAAACCATGTGAACTCCTAAGGCATAGTTTCCATTGCCAGCTATGACTGAAAGGGTCCTACCGCGATGAAGAAAAAACAATTGTAGGTTAGTCTAATAGTTAAATGAATTGTCTCAAGACAAGGAGAGGGGAGAAAAGAAAGAGGAGGAGAACGATAAATAGGGAAATAATAAGGGATAATAAGAAGAGAGAGAATTGTTAAAGTTATAAATGAAAAGAAGAGGAGGAAGAAGAAGCGACAGGAGAGGAAAACGAAGAAAAGGATAACTAAGAATGATAAACTACCTGAATCTCTAATGACAATTTGATTGATGCCTCTTTTCTTTACGCACTGTCTGTCCGATTCTGTCTCTGTCTATTCTGTCTATCTGCCTCTATCTCACTCTTTGGTCGTTTTTGTTGCATTGAAACTTATCAACACATCGTAGCACATTCCAAAATCTTTAGTTTACGATCATCTAAAAGTTATTTTTACGTTCATTAAAACCGACCTTTGGGTTCATCTCTGCAGGTCTGTCCATCTGCCTGTATTCATGTCTCTCCGCTTCTCTCTCTCTTTCTCTAATACTTGCACACACGCACAATCTATAAAGACACTTGTAAGTCTTACTAAACACCCTTTCGTGAATTCCGTTGGAATCAAATTCTGCGCAAAGATTCCATTCGTTTAATTTCATCTCAATCGGTTTTAAGTGCTCACTTCATACAAAAATTAATTGTTGAGCTTTCCTTCCTCGAGCGAATTCATAAAAAAAAAAAAATTATTTGAACATCTTTGATCTACAGACGTTCCTCAGTGACTTCCCTTGTCTCGATACCGAAAGTAAACCTCTACCACAAAAATTTGTTTTATATGAGCGTACCGGCTAACGGATTCAAAACCTACATTTGAGACACGAGATCCCTCAGTTTACTACAGAAACCAAGTATGCAACTATTTAGTTAGATCTAGATGTCAGATCTTAAGTTCAACTCTTGCTTGTTTGAATTGTTAAGGACTTTTCAAATTTACTGCAATGTAATTTTTTGAATGCTCAGTCAAAATCAATGTTATCAGATCTCTATCGTAGGCAAATATTAATAGTTTTTAAGTTTACCCCAATTGTACCCAACCCGTACTCCTAACTAGGCCTACTTTCACCATCTCTTTTCCCATCCTGGTACTGTTTCATGGGATCAGATCCAAAGTTCCCTGAAAATTACAATGAATATGTGTCTGTTGAGAATACGTTAAATTGATCCTGTGTAATCATGAATATCATTTTTGGGAATCCATGCCCAAAAATGTATTTTTAAGGTGAAACATATTCAAGTGCTGAATTGAATGTTATGGATTTTGTCCCTTTTTGTTTGCCATTGATGGTCTCAAGCAAGCAGCAGCTTCTTGATGATAGATTCCTTTGCCTTAGTTGTTCTTCATTTAAATCCACAATGATTTATCAAGAAAATATCTAATTGTTCCATCATAAACAGAATGTAGACTCAAACATTTGAATATCAGATGGAAAGAACAGATAGACTAAAATTGAAATGTTAAATCTGATTTCACTTTCAGTCCAAGAGTACATTGAAGATGGAGGGGCTTGAAGTGAAACAAAGAGATACAATGTATCGTCTTATAATAAGGTAATATATATATATATATATATTACTTTTGCTAGAAGTTATTTTAGATATCTTTTAATGAATGGTGAGAAATTTGTAATAATTACAAAATCACCAAAGTAAATTTAATAAACTTATAAATTTTTAAAAAGCTTCAAAGCTTGCAACAGTTACTTAATTAATTTGTTGAATGTTTGTTTATTGTTAGCTCCCATCTTTTATCAGTCATCTGGGGCATTTTTCAAGTTTTTGCATATCAAATTTAAACCTTACCAGGTATGGTCTTAAACTCACCTACGGAATTTGTAGACTTGAACTGTTGATCTTTAATCGAAGAGCTTAATGATTTGTAAAAATTTTAATCAAGCATTGTTCATTCCCCAGTTTTCTTTTCAGTCTAGTCAAATGAACCGTGTCATTTTTTTCTCGTTTTGATGGCACATTATCTTTACAATCAAATTGTGATTTTTTTTTTAATTGTCTCAGGGAATGACACTATCCACAAATTTATATCATGGTGTATTGGTTGCGCATAGAAAATAAAATGAATATATTAAAGATAAAATGCCATTTTATTCTATCATTCAAACATTTCTCACCTAATCTCCTACAGTCAACTATTCTATGATGGACATAAAGACCTTGCAGTTGGTTTAGCTGCTATCGTTCAACCTCACCCTGCTTGCCCACCATCTGACAAACTGTTAAGACTTGTTAAGCTTGGTTTGGATCATGACGATGAAGGTTTGTTAGCCTAATAAATTCTTTTATAATAGAATTTTATCATATGTTAATAGCTTCTATCTGTATGATTTTGATAACATGCTAAATAGTGAACTGATAGTTTTGTATTGTTTTCTTCAACTTAACACTTGTAGCTTGCCTCATGATGGCTAGAAACTAACCGGCTGAATAGTGGGTTGCAGAGTAAGATTTGTATGTAAGGTAATGATCCAGCCATGCTAATTACGAGTGATGTCAAAATATAAAAAAGCACAAGTACGTGATTGTTCTATATGCTCTTTGCAGTTCACGAACATTTATCCAGTGAACCCAGATAAGTTTTTTCCTTCCATTTGTTTGTTTCAAAGGTTCAAATTTTGTGAAATTTTATTTACATGTAACATTTGACCAAACTGGTACATGAAATGGATAGCAGAATTTAGAGATGAAGATCTAGCTTTTATGGGATTTTCTGCAGCTCTCTCTCTCTCTCTCTCTCTCTCTCTCTCTCTCTCTCTCTCTCTCTCTCTCTCTCTCTCTGTCTCTCTGTCTCTGTCTCTCTGTCTCTCTCTTTCTCTCTCTCTCTCTGTCTCTCTCTTTCTCTCTCTCTCTCTCTCTCTCTCCCTCTCTCTCCCTCTCCCTTTCACATTCCTCATGGTGAAATCAACTTATTAAATTATATGTGTATAATTGTATTGCTAAAGTGTGCAGCTTTCATGATTCGTGAAATAATCTTTTTCAGCCAATTGTAATTGCTCATCAAGACAAATTCTGACAAACCCAAAATATTGCTCAAAGAAAAAAAGCTTACCATCTCTCTTCTCCCTATACATATTCACAAATGAAACATCAGTCAATCTAAATCTTTTTTTTTTTAGATTAAAAAAAATTTTTTAGCTGAAACTAGAATTTGATCATGTTTTTCTTTCATTCAACATGCTAAAAAATCTTGTCAAAAGTATTTTATATTGTAATCTATACTGTTCTGGCTTTTCATTTTTTTATATATCCATCTATATTTTATTTTGAGTTATCTAAACTTTTTCTATTCACCCAGAAAATAAAGAAACTCTCGGTGGGGAGCTGATTCAGCCTGGTTCAGGCATTGATTTAGAATTTGAAACAGAAGGTCAGTGATTCTCTTGAAATTAAAGTTAACTATTTTGCTTGAAAATTTACTTTAAAATATATTTTATATTGAAATTATTTGATATTGCTTCGTTGAAGCAGTATTTGTAAAGACAATCTTTGATATGCAGAATGCTGGTCTGGTGGAATTTTACTTCTCAAATTGATGAAGGTTCTTCATGAGTCTACTTGGAGAGAGTCCTAGAAAAAAAATACAATGTGCCTCTCCTAAAGACTTGATGCAAGATCTTTACTTAATTTTAGACATTTGACCACAAATCCCTTATATCAGTATCACTATGGTGCACTGTTTTTGTATTACGTTTAAAAAAAGTTGTACTTAAGCAGCGCAATCTTATTTTAGTATTGCCAAGTATGCCTACTTGAGTTCTAAAGGTTAAATGAGGAAATTTTTTGAATAGTTTGTTTTTCTTGTGCTCCTCATTCTACAGGTTTATTAATGAGTACTAATCTCAGCCATATACTATTGATACTGCAAAATTAGAACAAAGAAGGTCTGGTCTAAAAAAAACTTTGTCTTGAACAAGTACAATATTTACACCACATTATGGCAACATTGGTAGACAGCAAGAATTTGAACCACTATCTAAACTGGCTACACAAAAAACTCCGCTGACTGAAAAATAAAAATGACTTATTTTGCAATAAAAAAAATCATAAGCACTAAGGTACTAAAATTATTGGCAGCAAAATTCACTGATCTGTGAATCACTGAGGCTCATTGTGACTGGGAAAGTATGTAGCACTAATCTGATGGTTTAGAAATAGCGAGATATTCACTAAGATGCTAGATTTCTACATTTTGCAGAAGTTTTTATTCTTTTTGATTTCATGAATCAGGAAAAAAATATGATATCTGTTTATCACATAAACTATGGTGTGTGGCTAAAATTATGCCAATCTAAATGTATTGATGAGCTAACAGCGATCATTTTCTTATGTAGCACCAACCATGTGGAATCGGCTCCCCAGATATATCAGAGAGTCTGATTCCATAGAGACCTTTAAAAGGCAGCTTAAACACCATTTATTCACCACAGCGTATTCCCGTCAGTAGATGATGTTTTACTTGTATCATATTCTTAAGCAAATGTATGTTATGCATGTTATTTTTTATATAATATGTATGTTATTCTTTATGCTATGTACGTCATTCTATATGTTATGTATGTATGTTCAGGCCTTCTAGCCTGCTTCTATCTTATTCTTTTTCTTGTAAAGCGCATAGAGCATTTTAATCATTTGGATATGCGCTATATAAATGCACTTTATTATTATTATTATTAACAGTCTTTAGTTGTCTTACGTTGTCAGGCTTTCATGATTTACAAAATGATACATACATATATACATGCTTGTAATGAAACTATTTTTAAAGCCCTAATCATTTTATCCTTTATAATTGTTTATATTATATGCTATTCTTAAGTCGAATTCCAGATTGTTCGACTTAAGCAAACCACACAGTACAATAACTTATTTTTACTTATCATAGAATCATTAGCTTTTTATCATCCTCAGTGCAAACCATATCACCAGAGATTGCTCTGTATGAAACATGTTATGTGACAGCTCACAAGGGACCATGCCGATGTGCTGCATTTCACCCGTCAGGTAAGCATTAACATTTGATAAGATTGTGGATTAATTCGGAAAAGGCAAGACGTAAGATGGGCCATGATTGTCACACTGGTTTTATCTATTTTGTGATCAATGTTAAGATTTAGTAAATAACAAAATGCACATTTATTGGAAACATTTTTCTCTGACACTTATAATATATGTGTCTGGCTCTGTTAGATGTGTAACACTTTAGGATAAACATAAAATTGGCCATAATCAACTAGTATTCAGGTGCTAATGTTATAAATTCCTTCTTTCTTTCTACATATTGCATGCTCCAGGCTTGCGTTTAAACTCATGCCTTTCAAGTAATTGCCTTATGATTTTTGTTTAAGATTCTTAAGAGAATTTAGAGGTGGCGGGACAACTGAGAGGTCTCAGTATATCTTTGTTCTCATATGTGAAACTCAGGGGACATGGAAAGTTGCATGCTAAAAGAAAAATCAAAGATAGCATGTAAACTGGAAATTAGGAGTATTGCGTCCTTTCCAATTTCAAGAGACTTGAAGGGGACATGTGGAACAAAATGACATGGTTATAGCTTAAGAGATTCTTTCTGCTTTACGTGAAGTCAAAATCTCTAATATAGTAATTAAAAACATGATTTTCAATTCATTGTCGTAAAAGTTTTTGGGTAATTATTTTTGAGTGGTAAAGAGTTATTTAAGAGTGCTAACTTTTTATATTCTCCCAGCAGACTATGTTTTTGGAAAACCGATAAAAAACTGTTTTTCTGATCATGATTTCAATCCTGTCCATTTGTTTGTTTTCAAATAAAATTTTTCTCAATGGAACATTTTTTTTTCAATCAGTCTGGACGACTCATTTTTTTTTATTCTAAATTTATGAGTTAATTGTAGTGTTGCCTTTAAATTTTATTGCATGTTGCATAAGATCTAATAATTTTATTTGTGGAATTTTACTGCATACAGCAATGAAATACAAAGATTAGTCTTAGGATGTGAACATGTTTTTCATTACCAGGTTGTCTTTTTTTTTTTTTAAGTAAGACCTTTTTTATTTTCATTTTTCATCAATAGTGAAACTTTTATCTAAAAGCCTTTTTTTTTTTTTTATAATTTTTTCCCCTCAGGGCAACTCATTGCCACTGGCTCTCAAGATTCCTCTATCAAGGTAATATATTTATTTTGTCTTCTTTTTTTTCTTCATCTCTTTGTCCTTATCCCTCAACAATAAAGTGGCTGTTGTATTAGGGGACTTCAAGAAGTCTTTTTGGTCTAAATATGAAGCAATAAAGATAGAGCTCAGTAATTGGGCACTCACTTTTGTTCCTCTACAAAGTCACTACGCATGGTTACATATTTCTGCCACCTCTCTTTCACATGTGAAAGTCCTTGAGAAAAAAAAAAGGACCCAAGAATGAGTTCTAAACAGATCTCAAAAGCTTCAATGGCGTTTTTGTTGTCAAGGAAACAGTGTTCTTTTGTTTGTTTTTTTTCTATTAGGGTGCAGAAAAAAGTCTTGTAAATAACCTGGGTGTGGCAAGATTTCAAAACGGCACTATTCTGCAGTCTGACCTCTGCTCAGAGGCATTGTCATGGATTAGGAGGACCCCATTATTGAGGTTTCCATGCCTTTTTCTCACCAATTTGGACAACAATTTTATCAGAAAACTGGAGTAGTAGTCTTCTGTGATGGTTTGTCCATTTTGCAGATAATCGGTCATAATTGTACCTTCACAATCCCAGAAACACAACAACATAATCTTTCCACTCAATGGTGGTACCTTTGCCTTCTTTGGTGAAGAAAAAGAAAGGGTTTTCCATATCATGGAGAATATTTTTTTTATTTTTCTGACTCCCATTTGTAGGAGAGTTTTGCAGGACTAAACCTTCGGCTTCTTTAGTTCACTGATCAATAGACAAAGTACACGCCACGCAGAAAACGTGTTGATGTTGAGATGGTCATAGAGAATCAGTTTAATTGACATACACTGATTCCATTTTCACTTGAGAGCTGTTTGACAGTTATGTATTGATCTTGTTGAATCATTTTGTTCACTATAGTAACATTATCTTTAATAACCTCAAAAGATTGGCGCCCTTCGTGATTTTCATTCATCGCTGATACGGGTGGAGATTTCAGTTTTCTCGTTCAGTATGTCACAGTATTATATTGAAAATATTTGCCACCATAAACTCAGACCATTTCTTGAAAAATACCAAAAGGGGATTTTAATTGCAAGTGTAAAAACTTGATAATTGAGCATAAAACAATATTCAACCAGCTCTTTGTCGCAGCTTTAGCCCAGAAAAACAAATGATTTTGTACTTTGGTTCCTTAATTGCGCTTACAAGTGTCTAGTTACCATCATATTTACTTACGTTCCAAAGAAATGATATAAAGTCTGGCAAATTTCTATACTCTTCTATGATTTCTTCCTACTTAGGCCAAATACTTCTTGAACCCTAGTCGTATAGCTGGATGGAGGTTCATATAGCGTAATTGAACTGCTCCGTACATTCTGCCTTAGACTGAGATAATCTAAATAGTTAAGCAAAATGTTTGAAGTGATCTCTTCTTATTCGTATCATTGTTTTATTCATGAAATAAGATGTTTCAAATTTGTGTGTTTTTAAAACTGTTTATCTTGTAGACAGTGCAGATGAGTGGATTAAGGAAATAATTTTGTTTTGAAAGTTTTGAAATCTGTCACAATGTGACAATATATTATTTTTTAAAGCTTTATAGAAATTGAGATATCTTGAATTCCCCTGCAATTATGATAAAAAGTTTCAGATTTTTGAAAAACGTGAAAGTATTGCAAGTGAAAAGAAAAATTTTACTTATTCATAAATGATACTACCTAACATGCAAATGTGATCTTGTTTGCATTTGTGGCTTAAGCGGTAAACAAAAAGGAATCTTCTTGGAAATCAATCGAATATAGTTTTTTTGCAATAGTATACAAATAAGAAAAAAATAATATCTTCCCTCAAAAGCTAGAAAAATTAAATGTATGATCACCTTTCTTGAATTAGTTCTAGAACCTCAAATTGTTTTGAATTGGATACTGGAAAACACTCTACCTGAATGATATGATTTAAAATTTAATGGAGTAAAAATTGTAGTTTATTCACAGAATTGAAGGCTGTATATTTCATTTTTCACTGCTTTTAACTGTTTAATTTGTAAAAGTAATTTTGCCTATTTGTTCTCTTGACTGAATACTATATTTTTTGTGTGCTATGATTAAACAACTTTATTCCTTCTAGCTGAGAAAACATTGTCTTTTCTTTGAATTTATCACTCCAAACAAGTTCAGTACTTGATTTTGAATCCAATAATGCACACATTTTATATTTCTTTGGGTGCAGTACTATACTGACCTTGAGCTTGAGATCATAATACTTAGGTAGAAAAGATTGTTTTTTAAATCAATATATTGATATACTGTTTTGTTCATCATCAGATTTATGAATGTCACTCTTTTCTTTTTTTTCTTTGTATATGTGCAAGTTGCTTAAAACACACTTTGTACCCATCCCAAAGAAAGAGATTATGGAGGACCTTCACAATTTTGACTCCTAAGACTTTTATTTAAGATTAACTCTAATAATATTCCAACATCAATCAATCAGGTGCCCTGCTCAGGTGATCATGACCTTCCACTCATCTCTATCCCTTCTTGCTTTTAGTGCATCTGTCACTCGTCCTACTTTTAGCCCCTTTGTTAGTCCATCCAACATCTTCTCACGCTGTTTTCCCCTGCTACCTTTTCCTTTGATCATTCCAGTTCTCACAAGATGTTCTAGTTCCTCTATTCTCATCACATGGCCAAAAAAGTTTGCCTGGCATTTAAGTAATCTATTTATGAGTGATCTTATTGTATCAGCTTCTCGTAACACTGTTTCATTTGATTCCTTTCTATTCCAACATATATTTACTTCTTACACACTCAACATTATGTTATTTCTATTTTGAACTAAATATTAAATTCTAATACTAGGGACTTTATTTTGTAGCTTATGTTATATTTTTGCTTAAGGTGCTAGATGTCGAGCGCATGCTGTCCAAAAGTGCCACACCGACAGATGTCCTGGTCATGGAAACTCCACAGCAACAGATGGAGAACCACCCTGTGATCAGGACCTTGTATGACCACAATGGTGTAAGTATTGTTTGTTTGGACTAAGTCAAATGAGGTGCATGCTGCAAAAGAGCATTCATTCTTTTTTATATCATTAATAAGGAATTTTTATATTTTATAAAGCTTTTGGCCTTTTTGAAACAATCTCGCATTTTGCCTAATATTGTTATCTTTTTTTTTGGTTATTTTTGGGGGGGCTTTTAAAGAAAAATAAATCATTTTTTTTTATATATGACATTTTAGAACAACAAATGAAAACATTTTTTTCCACCCTTAAAATGAATTGAAATATATGCGGGTTTTCTTTGCTTTCAGGAAGGCTTTGGATAGCTTCATTTTTTATACTTTCATCAACTTTTCACTGTGGAAATGAAGTAAAATTAAAAATTAAATTGATTATTGCATTAAGGTATTACATTGAACAATTTAAAATATGTGTTTTAGATGTCACGGCCTTTCATTTGTTTTTTAAACCAACTGTTATATTTTGTGTCATTATGTGAATATGTCATATCATGGAGCTACTTTCAAGTTCATAACATTGTTTTTACTTCAACTTGATGTATATAAGCTGTTTTGAAATTACTTCTTTTATTTAAAATTATGTAAAAAGTTCAGTGCAAAATGCAGAGGAACGGCCCATTCATTTTCTTCTTATAGTCTGATAAGGTCAAATCAAATGTTCCTCTCCTTCAATCTAATTTTGATCCTGATGCTCCTTTTTCTAAACCATCAAATTAAAAAAAAAAGTTTCTTAACCTTCTATTTTTTTTTTAGGAAGTAACCTGTCTGGACTTTCATCCATATGAACCAATTCTGGCATCTGGCAGTGACGATTTCAGCATACGGTTTTTTGAATACTCAAAACCTTCAGTCAAAAAGGCTTTTAAAAGTGTTCAGGTATATCATCATGATGAAGAAGAAAAAAGTATACCTTTTTTTTCCTTTAGAACTCTCAATTGGCCCAACTCTTCTTTGAAAAGTTGACCCTGATACTAAAATTGTCTCTTCATTTACAGTTGAAATATTATCTTAGGTGTGAGTAAACATTTTTTAGTTTTGTAAAGATGATTTTTAAGTCAGATCATATATTCACATCACAAACCAATTTAAACTTAGAATCTAACATCTATGAAACAAAATTGGCTTATTCATTCTCAACAGTTTCAGATGTATGTGGATATCTTCCTTAGCTGACCTTATGTAAAAGCTTGGAAATATTCAGATTATGTAAGATATAGCTTAACCTCGTGATTTTCTCACAGTTTTGTGAATAGAAGTGTGATCAAGTGATTTACTGGTTGTAAAATTTTAGTGTTACTTCATATTATTCGGTAAATATTTCATCTTATTTGCCAAAAAAAGAAAACAACAATTGCACATAGCATATAAATTGAAGTGTGTGAATTGAGATAATGAAGCTAATAATTCATTACAAAATATTCATGACCCTATGAAATTTTTGTCGAGTTCAGATTAACATGAAAGCATGTAAGCCAAAATAATTGACTACTGATAAGTTAAATGTTCAATATGTTAGCTTTTAGGCTTCTTGACAAGCAGTATTGCTAATAGCTACAATTTTTCTAATTGTTTCCAGTAATCTTTTATACACATCTATGTAAAAATTTGATCACTGTGAAAAGTCATCAATACTTAGAATAATAATGTTAACAGTTTATATTTTGAAACTTTCTCATGTTTTCTTAGTTTCCAAGTAGTCAGAATACAGACCTGAATTAATGCACTACCTTCTCTATGCTTTATGAGTCTTTAAATTTTTTTCCTCTTCATTCACATTATTTTTTGAAAGCAGAGAATCTGATTAATTCCTGTTTCAGGAAGCATCTGAGTTGACAAAGATAGCTTTCCATCCCAGCGGTGATTATCTCTTAGCAGGCACTAAACATCCTACTAGTGAGTCTTTGAGAATTTTAATATAATAATACAAAAAATTGATTATTCTTAATCAGTTTGAGGCTAAACCTCTTTCTTTGCTGCTTTTATGTTAGCTCTATCCCTGCATCTTTGCCTCAGCATTGCCATTATCTTAGTTTCATGGTTGTTACATCGACTAAGAAACTTATCTCAGGAATTCTCATTTTCCGATTTTAAGAGATATTTAGATTTTTTGAAATGACTATCAATCAAGCTAGTTAGAATCAATAAATGATTTAATTTTTACATTAGAAGTATGGCAATGTTGACATGAGAATAATCATGCCTTTTTTTTCTTTTTTTTTTCTTTCAAAGCTGATACTTTGAGTGCTTTTCTGAGACAAAACTTTCCAGTAATTAAAAAGCACAATCTTAACGTTTTAGAATGCTTTATATACTTTTATGAGTACTCATTTGTGTACAAGGCCGCGAAATGGGTATTGGGGCAAATTTTTGGGTAAATGCAATTCTCCTAAAGAAAGCTTGAAATTTTTGGATAAATGCAATTCTGCTAAAGAAAGCTTGAAATTTATGCTTTTCATACTGCTCAAATTTATAACTTTCATATTGTTTCAGAAGTAAAAGCACCTTTAAAAGTGAAGGTTTCAAACCCTCTTGAGGAAAATGGCGTTTTCCCAAGTAATCGTCTGCCTCAAAACATCTCATTTTGTGACATCGCCACTCATTTGATTAGTTTCAGTGGTTACTTAAAAAGGGAATATTTGAATTAGCTAGGTTTGTGCGTAAAGGCTTCTCCCACGTTAAAATTGTGGCTAGAGGTTGTGCTGCTCGGGATTTCAAGTTTCCTTTTTTTTCTTTTATTTCAGTCCGCCTTTACGACGTTAACACTTTTCAGTGTTTTGTTGGAAGCAATCCACAAGATCAACACAAGGGAAAAATACTTGGAGTGAGTAAATTTTCAGTTTTCTTTAGTGCACTATTTGTCCTCTATTTTTTTTGTGTGTGTGCAATCTTCTATATATATTGATGTTAATTTTTTACTAATGTTCTATTTTTTTGTGTGCATTTTAAAAAAGCTACCAATGAAAAAAATTAGAAGCATTAAAGCAGCTGTGGTAAAGTGGTGTGTATGATCAATAGGACTTTTCTGTCGTCCATTTATCAAATATAGACATATGCCTCTAATTGCAGTTGAAACAGTGATAACCAAATCATACAAGTGTTTTGTTTTACATGCCTATATCTACTCCTAAATCAAAGATTATGTATGGTTGTCCTCTCTTTTTTTAATCTTAAAAGCTTTTCTTTTTCGCTTGTACCCATTAAAATTTAATTGTTTGATTCTGAATTTTACTATTATGATTCTTTGTTCTTTGCTGTAAGTTTGTTATTGTCAAGTTATGAGTAATGTATTGTAGAGAAAATACTTAACAACTGTAACCCTCTTTGGAAATGAAACAAACAAAAAAATCAGTTTGGCCAAAGCAAGGCCTTCATTATGATTTATTTCCCCCTAGATATTATAGACATTTGGATTTAAAAAATACTTTTTTTTTTTCAATCTCCTTTATCACTTGTCCATAAGCTGAACTGGAGCCCCAATGCAAACATGTTTGTGTCATGCTCAAGTGATGGTTCCATCAAGATCTGGGATGGTGTTAGCCATAAATGTACAAACACCTTCAACAAAGCTCATGATAACAAGGATGTTTGCTCAGTGGTGTTTTCTCGAAACTCAAAAGTGAGTGATCATTGCTGTTTTTGTTTATTATAAAGTGATTATTCAGAATTTCATGACTGTATTTTTTCATATAAAGTTTAAAAGGATTAAATCCTGGAATAACCCACTATTGAAGATGGCCAAAATAGTAAGACTTTCCAGAATGTTTATCCTTTTAATTGACCTGATGATTGCGGGTTGAGTATTGCTAAAAAATAAATAAAACTCCAATAGGATAGGTAGAGACTTTATAATTTTGTATAATTCTGAATTTGAACTTTACATACATATATATATATTGCAATGAACTTGTCTACAGCTCATTTACTTGCCAAGGAAATGACAGTCATATTAGAAAATGAACTAAAAAGTTTTAAAATCTAAAACTGAAAAAAGAAATGATCATAAAATCATTTTAAAGCTGTGGATGTAAAAACATAAAAAGCCAATTCTGGAGCTTCTTTGGATCGAAACATTTTTTTAAAAACATTTTCATGAATTTTTTTTTTTGGTTTTGCAATGTTCTCATCTATGCTAAATTAAAAAAAAACCAATAACATTGAAAAAAAACCTTGTTCCAGAAATCCTCTAACGCATGATAAACCATGTCCTCAGTCATATTTAGGCAAAATTTCTAGTTATTATCTTTTGTAGAACTTCAGTTTTCTCAAAAAACGTTTCATAAATGTCAAAACAGAAAAAAAACGAGAAGAAAAAGGATAAATGGCATAAACACTTTGCTGTTCTTTGTGTGATGATTGAACTAGTAGTTAGTATTCCATTGAATGATACAGAGAACCAGAAACCAGCTATTATTCAGTCGACTAATATGAACAGTCTTATAATTTTTATATTTCTTGCATGTTTGAAACAATATATATTTCATCAACATTGAATTGAAACTTTCTTTCAAGGATGGAAAATATCAAGAAGATAAATATTAGCAAAAATAATCACTGTGAAACAGCAAAAGTATTTGAATGCCAGAGCTTTGCCAGCCCAATCAGTATTTCAAACTAATCTCTTACCTCTTCAGTATGTGCTGTCCTGCGGCATGGACTCCATGGTAAAGTTGTGGGAGCTTTCTACCAACAGATGTCTTATTGTATATACAGGAGCTGGTGCCACTGGTGCTATGACTCATGGTACTGCTGCCTGCTTCAACCATACAGAAGATTATGGTAATGTAAACTATGATTTTATATTTTAGATTTGCATTGAAATCAAGGTAAAGAAAGAGAAAGTACACTAATGGTTTTTTTATGAAAAAAAAATTTATTCAGCTTTGCTGTATCTGGTTGAGGTTAGCACTGATATCAAAGGCATTTTTTCTGTGAAATAATGGAAGCTCTTCTGAAGCATATAAAAATTTTTTTTCAATATAACACCACTTAGCTCAAAGTCTTTTACTGTGACCTTGTATGGGAAGTAAATTTTATTAGTATTACTTCATAGATTTAAAAATAAATATAAAACATTTTATTAGCATTATTTCATAGATTTAAAAATAAATATAAAACATTCAATAATTTGGTTAATATGTTCAAAATCTTAACTCTTGACTTTCTTTATTTTGAGCTGCAACTTAAATTATCACTCATGATTACAGAACTGTTTTTTTTCTTATAAGTTGTAAGAATTTTTCTGTATCTTTCATGATGTCCTTAAGTGTGTTCTGTTACTTAAGTGTTATATCAATTTTTCTCCTCACCGATACATTTGATCATTCAGCTGTGGATATTGCCGATTGACCTTTTCTTTAAGATTTTCTGTCGAAGTTCAATTCCTCGCCAAAAATCCTTGGTTGCCCTCCTTGACACTCATCATGGTTTGCAGGTGGCATTTGAAAGTCTTTTTTCAAATCCAATCCATCATTATCCAGAATGTGCTGGATTTCCATCAATACCTGGTTTTCTATATGCGGATTCAGCTGTGTGACTTTGTCCCTTACCATAATGTCTCGGCACAGTTCCAATTTATGCTTGTGCCAGGATCCGAGAGGATCAGCTGGAAGGCAATATGAGGATAGTTGTAAAGGCTAGTCGTAATTGTGGACCAAATCTAATAGCCGATGCCTTTAGCATTGCTGCATCCTTCTCTGTATCATTATCAAGCTGTCCAAGTCTATTGCAAGCGTCTTTGAAAGGATGTAAAAATGGTTCCATTGATTGATTTAAGATCTTCAAAGGTAGTTGCACCTGGCTTGTGGTGTAACAGAAGTCTTAAACAGTAGGCTTCTGCCTGGTGAGGACTGAGGGATTTAGTCGGAATACACCAGATGCAATCAGTTCTACATTCATCTGGGTTCTCAGGATTTCTCAATCCTCATTTTCCTCTCTGCCACTTTCTTATTCCAAGTAGAAAAATGTGGAAAATATGGATAGAGGATAGCTCTCGCTGTTTGATCTTTTGCATTTTTCTTAAAGAAAGCTGTCAGTTTTGTGTCTGGGGATCGTTGGTCAAAACCTGTGGAATCTCTTCAGGTTAAAACAGTATGTTTTTTTTCATCTTGTAAATGGCACGGCAACTTTTCAACTGGTGGGTGTTTGCTGTGGATTTCAAATCCATACAGTCTCCAGAAGGCCTCACTTGCTGAGATATAGCGAGAATTTTGTATCTCAAAATTTCATCATTTTCGTTTTCTGCTCGAATTTCCATAAGCAAACGATCTTGACCTTTGGTTATGTATTTGTAAAGCTACTTTGCAGCTTGAACCAAATGCACAACTTCCACATTTATGTGTGCATGATATCACAGAGACAGTATTGGGTTGTATGGGATGATGAAAGAGTTGTCTTCAGACATTTCCTATCCACACACCCTCATTGTGTGTCCGACCCCCATTCTCAGGACTTCTCCGCATATAAAGTGGATATGATGATTCATGGACTCTTGTTTCATCCTGCCATTGCTTGGGGAAGCTTTTTGTACACTGACCCCCATCCATACATGGACTATATTTGTTGATGTTGCCACATGGACCATGAATATTTTGAGATGTTACTATATAGGGGAGCAGTGGGTTCTTATTTCTATCTGGAATTTACTCACTGACGATCTCATCAATGATAACTGGTGTGATAGGTTTATGCTCCCTGTCCATGATAAGCAGGATGTGTGCATGTGGCAAGCCTCTCTTCCGATTTCTAAACAAGATTTCCTTCTTCAAAATGCCATCCATCAAAGCAGTGAATTTCAGTTTAAAGACTCTGCTGGACAAATCAGGGAGGCCACATTTCGGATTACATGTGAAAGTAATAAATAGGTCTCGCTTGCCAAGTTGCCTAACAATAGACATGGCATCTTGAAATGCTTCAGAATAGAAACATGGTGAGCCATACACTGTTGCTGGCAAGATAATTTTCATGCCAACATTCACAGGATCATCAGAAGAAGCAGCATCCATCAAACCTTGATACTTCTCAGCGTGTGTGGATTTCTGATTTCTGTGGACTCACTATAAATGATTGGCTTTTATCCTTGCCCATTGGTCTACAGCATATTGTTGCGTTAACTTGTGCATATTGAATACTATACTATGTTAAAATCATTTAGTCTTACTTGAAAGCGAAATGCATAAAAATCCACAGCAGTATGAGTTTTGTTGTTTGATTTTGTTAGGCCTAGATGCCAGCCATCACATCCAATGGGGAACCTCAATACATAATGAAGAGGATCATAGGAGCGATGGCATATGTTTATCCTCCTTAATTCTTGACCACCTCCAGATCTACATCTTAAAACTCACGCTTCAGCCTGAAATATGATGAGGTTGGTTTTTTTTTTGTGTTTTAGCCAATCTCTTTTCCTTCCCTTCCAGTGTTGTTCCCAGATGAGAAGACAACCAGTCTCTGTTGCTGGGATTCAAGGAATGCTGAGAGACAGAAGCTACTCTCTCTTGGTAAGTTTTAGAAAGTAAATGCATCAAAATGGTGGTTTAGTTCTCAAGGATGCTAATACCTCCATGAGGAACTTTAAGAATGAAAAAGTACCACAACTTGCAGAGCTAAATTATATTTTTGAACTTGCTCCATGATACGAATTCTCAGACAATTGCATCACAAAGTGGTAGAAATTGAGGAGGACTAGACAGGTTAAAATAAAGCAGAGATTTTTTTTTTAATGAAATTTTTTGCTAAAGTGAACATATTTTTACTATACATATAATCTACTAGCCATGTATCTCCTTTTTTCATAAAAAACATTCTTTCTAATTTATGTTAGCTAGAAATTGCCTAAGTATTGAAAATTTATTGTTTAACTCAATGAAGTCATAGCTACACAGCCTGCGTAGCTCAGCCTTGCTCAAACCACAGAGATACACAGTGTGCGCAGCTTTTGAGTTGAACCGTTTCTAACGTGATAAATCATTTTATGCTTGTTTATCCTTTCTTATTTTGTGTTTCCTTTTGGTAGAGAGTTCTATCAGCCCAATATTCTAAACGTTCGAGGTTATTCCAACATATACAATCCATGGTTTGTTGTTTCAAAGAAAAATAAATAAAAATCTTGCGTTGGAACCGACACCTCCTAACTCTAGATCTAATGTCAATAATAGATCTCCCAGACACTTGATTGCTGAAGAAGTTATGGATTTGTTTCAATCTTTGAAAGATGAAAAAACGAGATTGATGTGGACCATGAAAGTGATCAATCTAGATCTAGACCTAAACCTATATCTATCTTGATCGATGTATCTCTGAGTCTGATTCTGAGTATGAGTGGCGTTGCCCCTATCAAGACCTGAACCTATAAAGAGTTGATACAAATTATGAAGCCTTGAATGGGATATTTTTTATTCTCTGTTCAATTATCTTTACTTTGATATATAACACTATGCATTTTCTATTATGCATATCATATATAAATCGGAAGTTATAGCAATCTCCATGCAAAATCTCTCTAGAAGCCGAAATTATTTCTGATTGGAAGCCATATTTATTCTGATGTCAATGAGTTAATGGACTTTTTTTGTTACTATTTCATGTGATTTGCTCTGACTGTATCTAACAAAGAATCAAAATAGTGCAGTGAAAAGCTTTTTTCTAAGTTACTGCAGACTAGGAATTTTGACATCTATAAAAATCCATATCTCAAATAGTCACCTCGGTTACATGTCAGCCTATGTTGGTAGACCCAATTACTAACCCTTTATTTCTTACAGTTTATTTTGGGAGCACACCAGCTCTTTCAGAAGAGTTACCACTCCAAGTTCTTTGTTAGCAAATTACTCTACAGGTGATGTAAAGGAAACGTGCATATCTCCTTGCAAAGACATTATGTTAAATGAACCTAGCACTAGCAGTGCTGAGCATTGGTCTAGACTAGTTGGCTTACAGACCAACTTCACTGTTTTGAAACTGAACAGATCTCTTTAATGCATTGTGCTGTAATTTGTTCTATTGGTCCAACTCACTTCTTCGCCCTCTGTAGATGTGTACTTTTTTAGTTGCTGATCAACTTAGATCTATATTGACATTGTTTTATTTAATTGTATAATTATATTTCAAGCCTAATAACTTAAGTCTTGTATGTTGTACACTCTTCTTTTGTGGTCTTGATTCTTCTCGAATCTCCCTCTTAGTCCTTGCAAATGATGGTTTGATTTCTCTGTTTACCCTATATTGATTGGATGTTATATTTATGACATGTTACACTCTACGGTATCGATAATTTCCTATGTCACTACCTTTGTTCTGATTGATTGCTATTTTATAGCACATTACACATTACCAAGAATATCCTCATATGAACTTTGTCTGTCCTTTTCGAGATAAATCGATGAGAATTAGTATAAATAAGAGTCAAAATTGTGTCTAGTTAGTCAACTTACACTTGTGAGTATTGAGTCAACCTCTAGTCAGGCAGACGTCGGTCAGTCAACCTATTGTTTATGAAAGCATTGTGCTTTATTGTTTAGATGAAACAGTTTGCAATTTCTACAAGCAGATATCAGCCTTATTTTGTAAGGATGAGTCATGTGATTGACTGTGTATATTTTCATACCCCTAGACAAACAGAGCCAAACAGATCACCTAATCTGTTACAATCTCCCTGATAAACCTCTCGTACTTAGCAGCAAGAAAAACCTTGCGCATAGGTGCAGGTCCATTAAGAAGATATATGCTTGCCTGCAATTATATCTCCAGTTTATCCAAATCCAGGTCACAATGATGCAGTCCGGCATCTGGCACATTCCCCAACTGGCCCAGCCTTCATTTCGTGCAGTGATGACTTCAGAGCAAGATTTTGGTACCGGAAGGCAACTACAGACTGAATATTTTGATGTATATTCCACTCTTTTATGTTAAACCTAATGTAATATTGATCCAAATGTTAAGATGAACACTTGGTGCTTAATATATTTTCTTGATATTTGGACGACAATAGCAATGTTAATTTTGTATGTCAGCAAATTTTTTGTTGTCTGATCAAGTTAATCCCCGGAGCACATCAAAATTGTTGTATGAAACAAATTTTATTACCACTGTGTTGTATTCTTTATACAGCTTACTTGCATTGGGCATTGATAAATGTCTATCAATTTTTACTCCTCTATAAGAGTCTCAATGATTATTAAAGTTTCTGTTGCTCGAGATATTTTTTTTTTTCTCTAATATCATCTGAATTGATTGGTACAGTCCAATTTTCTTAACTTTCTATCACCTCTTGAGATGTTGAACATAGGACCTTTTCTACAGAAATGGCCTGTGTAGTGCAAATCAAGGTTTTGAAGCCAGAATTTGAATCTTGATTTTTCCCTTCTAAAGAGAACACAACTTCATACATTTTGTAATGCTTTTGATGTCATTGTTTGCACATCTTGAAACAATTTTAAAGAGAAGAATCTCTGCTTTTCAAATAAATTTTGTGCAACAGGAAAGATTAGGATAACAAGATAAAAAACCTGCATCATGAAAAAGATGGATACTGCACTGAGCTATAATTTGACTTGACAAAAAAGGAAAACGCCAGAGAATTTTTGTAGCTACAGAAATGTCAAGGAATGGCAGCTGAGAAAATGGAGATTATCTTTTTTTTTCTGGGTGAGAATTTGTAAATCTACACATAACACACTGTTACAGATGTTTTGAATGTGGGATTACATGTTATGTCACATACTTTTCTTACTTAAAAGTATAAGATATAAATAATTTTGATTGTCCGATACAAATTTTTTTGGCTATAGGCAAAAATAACAATAATAATTAGAAAAAAAAAAGATTTACAAGTTATCAAGCACAGTGGACACATACAGTTTTATGGAAATCTGAGCTGAACATTTTTTCACTAAGCTGCAAAATTAAACAAAATGTTGGTAGAATTCTAGATGGGAGACAGGTTGTTACTGACTTACTTGACTTATTGCCGTGTCGCATCCCAGTTCACCGTCTGTGACGCTTCGGCAGCTTTCTCTATCCTCGCAGAGAGTTCTCTCCACTGTTTCCTGTCCTTTGCGAGCTCAGTGATTTTGACCAGATCATCGGTTGAATGGAGTCTAAAATGGACAATTAGTCCTAGATCTCTGTTCAGTACGATTGGGAGAGTTGTTGTCGGCCGTCCTCTTAGTTTGTGGCCATATTGGATGAAGTAGGCTCTTGTTGCTCTGTTGGCAGGGATGTCGCTGTCTCTACGAAGAATATGCCCAAAGAGGTTCCAACGGGCTTTTAGAATTTGCAGCGAGAGGGGCTTTTCCTGGCATTTTTTATACAGTGACTTATTTGTGATTTTTACTGGAAATTTAATGTTTAGGACCTTTTTCAGTTGTTTTCGGTGGAAAGCGTTTATTTTCTCTTCTTCGGTGAGAGTCAGTGCCCATGTGCTACAGTTGTATAGTAGTATGGATTTCACAAGTGACTTATAAAGTTGTATTTTGGTTGTGGTTTTGAGTTTATTTCCTTTCATCCACACGTGGTAAAGCTTGTTGAGGGCTGCGGTGGAGAGCTGTTTTCTCCTTTCTACATCCTCGAGATCACCAATGAGTGAGCCCACTTTCTTTGCATTTTTCCAGTCTTCCTCGTTTTTTGAAAGAGCTGTGAATTCTGTTTTGTCTGTGTTTACTTTTAGTTGGTACTTATGTAGCGTTTCTTGGATTTCGTTGATGTTAACGTAGTCCTGTCCGATAAAATCCACGTCGTCTGCGTAAGCTATCTCGTTTGGAATTTCTTTTTCATATTTCACTATTGGTCTGGGTAGTGTGGTTCTGACCTCCTTCTGAGCGTGTTCTAGATAGACAATAAAAAGGACTGGACTAAGGCTATCTCCTTGGGGAGTCCCGACATTGCTTATAAATGTATTTGTTTTTGTGGCGCCATTGATTCTTGTTTTTATTTTTGTATTGCTCAAAAGAAAGCGTATTATTCTCAGCTCATCTTCGTTTACGATTGTTGCGATTATGTTGAGCAGTTGGTTTCTATCTATTGTGTCAAACGCCGCACTCATGTCAATCCCTGAAATTTTTATGATGACATCTTCTTTCAGTGTTTTTGCGGCCAACCATTTGTGGGTCCAGATAACATCTGCCGTGCTACGGTCTGGGCGGAATCCACTTTGACTCTTCGATAGGTATTCTTCTACAAAGGGTCTTATCCTGTTCAAAGTGATGATTGACAAGGCTTTGCGTAATGAGTTGAGTAGGGTTATCGGTCGCAAGTTATTTGGGGGACCTTTCTTTTTGCCTGGTTTTTGAATGGCTATAAGAACGCCTGTGTTTATATCCAAATTCTCATGTTTGGAAAAAGTTGTGTTAAATATGTCGGCTATTGTTTGGTCTAGCAGTGGTGTGCCATACTTCAAAAGTTCTGCGTGTATTTGGTCTTCTCCTGGGGCTTTGTTATTGCTTAAACTATTGAAGCTTTTTCTCACCTCCTCAGGTGTTATTGGATTTTTTAGAGCTATCTCAACTATCAAAGAGGCAGAAAGATATAAGAGTTAAGATACAGAACACAGAAGACAACAACAAAAGGGACAGGCTGAAAATCGAACGCAATAGAATACTACACACCATAAGAAAAAGGCAAATAAAGCTCAAGAATGAAGAAATAGAAAAGAAAATAGAAGGCATAAACAGTGCAAAATGCGACCATGCAATGTTTAAAGCGACAAGATTGCTGTACCAAAAACAGTTTGAAAATCCTAAAGTTGAAGATCAGGAGGGAAAACTTGCGTCAAATCCAAATGACATACTGGACATAGTCTCCTCACATTTCAAAAGTAAATTCGAAGACGAAAAAGTTGAAGAGATAACGCCATTCGAGGGAGGTTGTTACTGCTGGATAGAAATGTTGTTTTTTTATTGGACAGAAGGTAATCTCTTGAAGTTTTGTTGTAAATAATGGAGAAAATTATCATAATCATATAACCATCCACTGTCCTTCATTCATATTCCTGCGGTCCATCCCATGTGACAATATAAAATATTGTTAGTCACAAAGATTTATGTTTCTGTAACCTAAGACCTGTCAGGAGTGCCTATGGTCACTGCATGTTGTAGTAACAGTCACATGCAAACATGTAATATGAAACGACTGATCTTGCCTTCGATTTTAGAGTAGGCCTACTGAAGACGAGTATATACAAACCAACAATCTTCATCTAAGGGAAACTCAGCAATTAATTGCTTCTTTTTTTCTGTTTTTTTTTGTAGCCAAAGATCTGTCTGTATTATTCTGTCTGATTGAAATCAACATAATTATACTGATGTCCCTTTGTTTCAAGTAGGAATCAAAAAATTGTTTTCAGACCTCTGCTGACTTCACTTTCTTTATCTCATGGAGTCCTGAACAGAGTGGTACAATGTAATATTGCCTCTTTAAAACTGCCTATAGCAACATATAAATCCTTGCAAAGCTTTTAGTTCTGGATAGCATTGCATAGAGCTAGCCATCAGTATTAGAACTTCAAGCCTTCATCTACTCAAGCTGAAGAGTCTTTATAGACCAAATAATATTAAAAAGGCTACAGAGAGTCATGTATATTTAGATCTAGATATGGGGAAGGACTCCAACATGATCCACTAGAGTTAAGACCAGATCTCGACCTAGGTGGAAATGGGAGAGGCTAAAAAAAAAAATGAAAGCACTAAAAGATCAGCTTCATTAGACTAAATGCAATACTAATTCAATCTTCATAGATCTAGATTTAGTGGAACTATCCAGAATTGGATGTAATTTTAAAGGATGGTGGAGGGTTGGAATTTAAAAGTATGTACGATCATTTACTATCCAGCATAATTTAAACTTCCTTTTTTTTTTTTCCTTCCAAGATTGTATGTTTGATGGGATGGTGGTCTTTGAGAAACAAATACTATAACAAATTGACCTAAGTGGCAAAATGTAATATTTTGAAGTAAAATATGGACATCGATCAGATGAACTAATCTGAGATATTGTATAAGAATGATGTAAAAATATTTTTTGTGAGTGTATTTTTTATTCTGCATGCTTGAAATATTGAAATTTGTGTTTGAATCAGTAAAGTTGTCCTTACACTACAAAATGAATAAGCTTGATGAATAAGACTTAGAAGTCTTCTTAGTCTAAGAACTTAGCATTCGGATGCTGGAGTCTATTTGAACAAATTAAGTATTAAAGGCATTCTTCTGGACAAAAAAAGAAAAATAGAATGTCTGTCCAAATTTAGTCAAAACACATGTAGCATAAAGTTTTCAGAGTATTCTGAAGGGTTTTTTTAATTCAAGTTACATATATCAGAAAACTGTACCTTGAAAAAATCTATAAGGAACCTTAAAAATGGATAGCAAAATTTATAATACTTGCTTGTATGTGATTTATGTTTTCTTCTGTTGCATAAAAATTTTATAATTGAACAAACCAATTAGCACTCAATCTAAGTACTGCCTCAAATGCATCTAAAAAAAGACTTCAGAATATCAGCAAGGGAAAAAAATGTGACAGAATGAAATCTTTGACAAATGAAAACCATCATTTCTGTTGAAAGCATTATTATGAAAAAGAAAACCTTAAAACAATGTATGTTGATTGCAGTGAAACAAGAATTGTCAATTTTTTTTTTTTTTTGTTAAATCCAAATATTTTTGTAAATATAGAATCTTTTAAACATTCAATATCATGAAGGTTAAAATATAATATGTACAGCAATGAATCGCAGCAAGCCACTTTCTGTAAGAAATTATATTTTAACCTTCCATTCTACGGACCCACTTAATATTCATGAGGTCACTTGAGATAGGCTGGTCACGCCCGTGGAGGCTCACTTTTGCGTTGGTCCGTCCAAGAGTTCACACTGTTTCGCTCTAGGTCTAGATGCTAGCGAAAACTTTCTAGAACTTGTTTCAGGTTGAATGTTCTTATGCTGTTTTCAAACGTTCAAACGCATTTACTTTTCTTTTCTTTTTGCTTCTCATTATTCATGACGGTGACTCATGTAAGTATTTAAAAATACATTTTACTTTTTACCCTTCAAGATCTGGATCTCCCTTATTCAGGGCTGAATGTCACCACCCCAGCTGGTATGTGACGTTCAATATTACCACCAATAGATATCCTTGCATGTTAGATATACAATCATATTGCATACCGGTAATTGTTCATTTCATATTCCTCTGTTTATAACTAACGTTAGGGATATGAAAGTTAAAATGCTGATGATCTGTGTCTTTGGGTCTTGACCTTGTTTGAGTTCAACTATAACGACAATCTTGTAACAGGACCCTTGGATCTTTTCTTTATGTTTCATTAAGCTTTGATCATCAAGATATTATGCATTGTACCTAAAATCTATGTTTAATCACTTGCCCCGTCGCAAAACCAAGTGCATATGGAATCCAAAATCAGAGAGTCTACAGAGTTTCATTCTTTCTGTCGCTCTTTCTCTCTTTTTCACCGGCACCCTTGTTGGGTATTTCTCTCTTCCTTTCCTCGCAAAGCCATTAACAGTTATTTTCTCACGATAGCGAAAGAGCTCAGGTATCACACCTTGTAGTGGAGACAAAGACATGTGTGCATTTGTCTTCAGTGACCTACACACAGCCAGTCAATTCGTTATCAGAATGGTCAGCTAGGGACAGGCCCGTCATGGCCGGCCGGTGACTTGAACGTGAGGCGGCATTTTACCGTCCCTCAGGGGAAACTCAATAGCACCATGTTTGAGGTGATCAGCTTAGTAGATGCCCTTGCGGTTGGTGAAGTTCCTATCATACGCAGGCACACACAGAGAGAGAGAGAGAAAAGAAAAAAGTGTCTGATACAAGCCCCATAGATTGACACTTGGCTTTGGTTTCTCTCCTATTTCAATTTACAACACAACTGAACCTGTCTTTCTCTCTCTCTCCCTCAGTGTTTCAACTGATTAAGAGCTGCAATCTTTTAAACATAACAACTATAACACATGTATTTGTTTACAACACTTGTAATGCTTATTGAATGTATGACTACAAGAGACAATTTCATATTAGTACAACCGATTTAAATGCACCAGTCAAAAAAAAAAAAGTGCTTTCGAATGCTACATTTTCTGTGCTTCAGAACATAAAAGAGTGAAAGACAGAAAATGCACCAGTTGTCTAAACTGGCCTGTATGCTACAGCTTATGTGCTTCGGGAAAAAATGTGCAATTCACTCAGTAGACTGCTTCCAAGTGCTACATCTTCTGTGCTTCGGAATATTAAAATGCACCAGTTGTCTAAACTGGCCCGTATGCTACAGCTTATGTACTTCGGGAAAAAATGTGCAATTCACACTTGTCTAGACTGCCTCCGAATGCTACATCTTCTGTGCTTCGGAATGTCTCAAAAAAAAAAAAAAAAAAAAAAGTGCTTTCGAATGCTACATTTTCTGTGCTTCGGAACATAAAAGAGTGAAAGAAAGAAAATGCACCAGTTGTCTAAACTGGCCCGTATGCTACAGAGCTTATGTGCTTCAGGAAAAAATGTGCAATTCACTCACTTGCCTGAACTGCTTCCGAATGCTACATCTGTGCTTCGGAACATAAAAAAAGTGAAAGGAAGCAAATGCACCGGTTGCTAAATTGCCCCGAATGCTACAGATTATGTGCTCCGGACCTGAAACATTCATGTTAATCAGATGTTTAAACTGGTCCAATCAACCAATGGTTTAACCTAGTTCCTATTACTGCAGCTTGTATATATGTGCTTCGAATAAAACCATGTTATTCAGTCAGTTGTATAAATTATGTGCGTATGCTACGGCTTATGTGCTTCGGTTAGAAACATGCTATTTAATCAGCTGTATAATTTACTTCCGATTGCTACGTCTTCTGTGCTTCAGATAATAACATGCTATTCAATCAGTGGTTTATACCGTTACCGAATGCTCCAGCTTAACTGCTTCAGTTAGCAGCTCACAATTCAATCATTGTTTAAACTGAATTAAAAGGCTACATGTTTTAATGCATGTGATAAACATGCAATGTCATCAGCCGTGTGGTAAATTGCCTTTAAATGCTAAAGCTTATGTGCTTTGGTAAAATCATAAAGCTAAATTGCTCCTCGATGTCTCATATTTTATGCTTCAGAACGAATGAAATCGAAACATAAATAATTCTAAATAATGCAACCTACTTGCCTAAAAGAAACTTTTGAAGAGATTGAATTGCTCTGTTGACAAAGAATAATCATTCTGGTTGCTTATTTCACAGGTGCAATAGAGCTCATTAAAACTTGTCTCGACGTAACGAGCCACTTCATCTAGTGACTGAGCATGGCAAAGGCTGCGATTTATGTATTTCGGGAAAACCTTGGTTGATTAAGAAAGGTTTAGAGGCTACAAGATTGTTCTCTAACATAAAATTCTTTATTGTAATTTTCAGATATGGAGATTATACGAACAGAGGCAGACCGTCAACAATGACAGACCTGCCTCAATGCTTTCAATGTTATCACGTCCCAATAATGCTTTTTGTCTGTCCGGGGTTTGATGAATTAATAAATACGTTACATTTGTGTTGTGGTAGAAGCATGGATACAGAACTAGGAGTAATTCAGCTGTTCTCTTCAGTATGTAACTCTATACTTTATATACTTGCTCGGTTTTATTGCTGTTATTATTGTTATTGTCATAAGGAATTGAGCTTTCTGGTCTTCTTCATGGTGGAGCTGCATCAGGAGCTGCAAAGAATCGAGGAACACTTATCCCTTGTAACGAGAATGTTACATGTGGCCGCATAATTAATAGAATCATTTGATGTCAATGAAGAATGTGACCAAGGGACTGTAGACACAGACCTAGGGCTTATGCATACTTATTTTCCTCAAAACGCAACCCTTGTCGAGCCCCAACATTCCTGTTCCATACCGCATCTTCTGGCATCAGACGACGCCCCCCCCCCCTCACCCCCCAAAGTGGGCCAGTCGTTGCCTCAATCAGAAATGCTGCATTTTTAACTTATCCGCTAACTCGGATAGCATCCCTGTCCTACGACCACTGACAGGTGTGTTCAAGGTGGGTCAGATTGAAATCAATCATGATGTAGCAGAAAATATCAAGAAAGTCCTGGCCCACCGACTTGATAAAGAGATGAGAGCAAAGTTGGATGCTGATGTCAGACTTCTCTCCAACTGTGAGCGGATATAAGTACTGGAGTGAAACCCTCAATCTACCAACAAATATCCTCAGCTGTCAAAGGGCATGACAAGGGCATGCAGAATGTCCTGAAAATTCTTTTGCAAAGCCCTGGCACAAGCCTGGTCGAAAGCAGGTGACCATAGCAGTACTTCTCCTTCTACGCAACAGCTGCTGACAGGGGCCCTCGGCGTATATGACAATGCTTCGCACCAGCCAGACAAGAGCTGGTAGCGCGCCTTTAAACATACCCAGAGGAAAAAATTTAGGCCCAGTGAGTTTAAATCAAACGTAATTGAAACTGAGGCTGTGAGGAAACACTAGACTTATAGATTTAGAAGAGAAAGTCATCATTGAGATAATTATGCGCACTGAAGTTGGAGACTTTATTCATACTGTTTCCTTTTTTTCTAAGGGGGGAGAGCACTTTAGTGCCTGATAATAGGAAGTTTAGGATGAATCTTAATGTCAAGTAACCCAACAAATATGTTTTATCTAGTCAGTTTAAGATGAAAACTCTTGATACATGACCAGTTTAGATTTAAAGGATGCTTGTTTTACGCTTCCTAATCATGAATACAGCACAAAGTTTGAATTTCACAAAATAACATACACTTTTCATGCATTACCGCAAAGTTTTAAAGATTCATTAAGGGTCTTCATCAAAATCATGAAACCTGTCTTGGATTATTTTAGGTTACAGGCATACATTTTACGGTTTACATTGATGATTTATACCTTCAGGACGCCTCCTTTGATACATGCAAAGAACGTACAGTACACTAGATCGCTCATCCAATTTTTTTGGATTCACATTTCAGACACATCCTCTCTTATTCTAAGCCAAACTTTATTCCACTAGGGATTGGTATTAGACTCTAGAGCCATCATGGTATCATTGGGCAAAGCGAAAAAGAACATACTGGCGAGCCTCACCAATAAGACGCCCATTAAACCGTCAACTGGCAAGATTAGTTGGCTCGCTGACAGCAGTTCCTTAGGGCCAGTTATTTCACAGAGATATGGCAATGACGAAAATACAAGCCTTAAAACATCAGTTTTATAATTTTGATCAATGCATCACACCAGAATGTAAGAGTACTAAGACTGAAATGTGATGGTGACTCCCTGGGAGGATCAGTTCCACCAAACCAGGGAGCATGCCTTACCCTCATTTTTTCTTGAATACAGACTCCTGCACATTGGAATAAGGGGCACACCTAGGCAATTCAGACACTAGTCAGTAGTTTTGGTTCAATACAAACCATAAATTGCACAGCAATGCTTTAGACCTCAAAGCAGTTCTCATGGGATCGCAAAGCCTTTGCAGCCAGTTTTATAACTGCCACATTCTTGTTCATATCCATGGCATCCTACTCTTCAGACCATGCTAATCGGCTCAGCTATCATGTTAGACTCTCCTCTCTTCGATTCACCCCAGGAAACCCATCGAGAGACACCCAATAGCTGATAGACTACACATGATGACTTGTCTCATTTCAGGCTGAGATTAGCCAAGGATGGCATAGAGCAAAAAGTGTTACACCATTACGCCAGCCTGAGGAAATTCTACACACTAACAATATAAAAGTGATTTCATAACATTTGTCATCTCAGACAAAAGGACTAACTATTATGTCTTTGAAGTCTGAAGTGACCTCATGAATATTAAGTAAGTCCGTAGAATGGAAAGGTAAACGATACTTACCAAGTTGAAGTTTGCTGTATATTCTACGGACCCATTAATATTCATGGAGGTCAATTGCCCTCCCTTATCTAATTTGATTGCACCCTCCCGTATGTATTTGTCTGTAATGATATGTCAGCATTATAGACCACATTAGAATCATAATAGTTAACAACTTTAAAGTGTGAGCCTCCACGGGCGTGACCAGCCTATCTCAAGTGACCTCCATGAATATTAATGGGTCCGTAGAATATACAGCAAACTTCAACTTGGTAAGTATCGTTTACCTTTCCAATAAAAGTTAAAAAAAGGATCTATAAAATGATTAGGAAACAACAGAATGAACTAATTTTTCTACTTGAGGTCAAGGAAGAGATGGAAGAGAGATGAAGATGCAAATAAAGTGTATTCCATATCCAAAGATTGTAATGAAGAGGATGTATGTCAAAAGTAAGAAAACAAAAGTGATTGCCTATAAATTAGATTAAGTGCCACTTCATCTTTATCATTCAAAGTAAGGGAGGCTTTTTTAAATGTATTCAATGTAATTTTAAAATAAGATTCTTCCAGTACATCAAAATTCAGCTGCAAGTCAAATAACGTTAGTAAGTTTGCATGATTTTGACATGATGAATGATATTAGTACACAATAAGAAAATTTTTGTGAAAACACACACTTCAATAATGGGGAAATAGGTGTGTTTATTTCTCTTGATAACTTCAGAGATATTTCGTGTAGTGAAAGGCCACAGAGGTTGTATTATTTCATTTCAGTGGAAAAGAACAAGAAATATGCAGATGTGATAAATTGCTATTGACATTGAGATATATAGTAATTATGTGAATACCAAATAAAATGAAGAGGGTGTTTTAAAAAAGAACCGCTTGATCTGAATCAAAGTTTTAAAAAAATTTTCTGGAATGTAGACATAAATATCTCTAATTCAGTGCATACTCAATATAGCCAATTTAACCAAACAAACAAAAAATAAAACAATGGCCTTAAATTAACTACATGGTTAAACAAGACCACATATTTAGAGAAATGGCTGCAAACAAGCAGCAAAACTGGTCCACTTGGACAACAAATGAGTCATACAGGTCAACAATATCAACAGGTTGTCCTCACACCATTCTTTTTACACAGTTATGCAGTAAATGACAAAATATGATCACTATGAGTCATGTATATAACAAGCTCAGTGTAATAGAAAATATCAAAAGAACTGTGATTTTCTTAATGCAATTATTTGGGAAAATAAGTTACACTTGTGTTTGTGAAAAAACATGTCAAAATGGGATCTTTGCAAATTCAGGTTAAAAAAAAATTGATATTATGCACACATAGTCCACCAAAAACAATGATCTTAGTGCTTCTGACTATGTGATAAATGTCCTATCAAATTCCAGGATTCTAACCTAAAGTTACTGTTACACTCATAATTGAGTTCAAAATGACGAATTTCTGTTTTACAATCTAGAGATCTTACCGTGAGAAATCTGTATTCATAGAAAATTGATTTAAAAAAAAAAATAATGCGCTTTCTATGTTTTCTTTTAAAACATAATTTGACAGACATAGGCTGTGAAATACCTCATTTTGTGAATGTTCAATCTAGGATTCTGTGACCTTTCTTTGTCCAACTAATATTATATTTTCAACCAAAACCTAAGCGTTTGTGTTAGAAAAAGCATCATCATAAAATCAAATATTAATCTGCTACATGCAAACATTTTTTTTTCACCTTACTTACTGAGACAACAAAACTTCTCATTCTGCAATATTGCATGAAAGTTATCACCGTACCAAAACATTGCACATATTTTTTTTTCATATTCTCCGCATTTAAACCAGTTCCAAAATTATATAAACCCTCAATTTAAAGAACAACAAAAAGTTTGTACTCACGAAAATCAAATCAAAATTTATTCAACAAATAATTTGTTCATTCATGATCATTTTTATATTATATTATGCGTCATATAATGGTTTATAAAAATAAAAAGTGGAAATCAAAATTTTCCATTGATAACTTGATGAATATTTGTCATAAAAAAGATGCACAATCATAGCCTGAAAAGTATTGAATAAAATAATTCTAAACATTTCTCTGGAATCTAAGCTCCATTGTGCATTTAAAGATTAAATTTTTGGTTCAGTTGGAGTTTTTGTTAAAGATCAAATTATTATTCATGTTTTTCATTATAAACAGACATTTGGACTATATGATGTAATGTCTTAAGTATCAGATTAGTAAACTGAACTTCAAAGCAGCACAAAACTTCTAAATTTCTTTATTTTTTTTTTTTTTTTACGAAAAGGCAGAATCAAAACATGCATCTTCATTATTTTTAATTTATCTTAGAAAAATTCAAATAAAGTAATAGCTTTGTTGTCCTTTAGTGAACTTGCTTGACACTTCATTTGTCTTATTTTGAAGGTAAAGGTAAAAAAGAATAATCATCATGCCCATTTATGTTAAAGGTAATGGATGCCTCATCTTCTAAACTACCAAAAACAATCAACTGATAAATCCTTTGAAATTTTGGACCAACCTGTAATGGGCACTTTTTAATGTCTCCTTTTCCCTAGTATTATGTTCCCTGTTATTGTCTTTGCAATAAAGAAAACTGGAAAACAACTTTATGGTGTTTTGCAAAAAAGTGCATCTCCCTCCGTATAAAAATGTAAAGGTAACAGTAGTTTTTAGATAATAAATATAACGTTTTTGTCCATTTAGAAATTTTATAATTTAATTCGCTCAATTGCACAACAAAAAAATCACCTTTCATTTCAACTCATATGTTTCTCAGATATTACATCAACCCCAAAGTTTTATGCAACAATAAATAATGCAGCTGCAAAACAAAATAAAACAACCTAAATAAATTGTCATGGCATCAAAATTTTACATAATTATGAGACAAACCTGACTTAAAGCTGCATTATTCAATGAAAGCAAATTTGATGAAAACAATTACATAAGCAATTAATTTAGCGCAGGAAGCAAAAACTAAAATGATTTGTTATTAAAAATTTTCAAGTATCCATGCTCAGAGTGAATGAGCAGAACACAACAATCATTTATGGCAGAAATAATAGATTCAAACAAAAAAAGCATGGAAGAGATATCAGGGAAAGAATAATACAAGAGATAAACAAAAATCTAGAATTAAAACAAAGAACATGTCATTCAGGTAACCCAGTAAACCTTATACAAAGAATTTGGATTTGAAACAGCATTGAATTTTCTAATTGACAAACCTCAAATTTCTTATCAGTTGTATCTGGCAAAATTCACGATCATAGTATTCTATAAGGATAAACTCATTTGGTTTGTCTATTAAGTACTACATTAATAAATGGAGATGTTTTTACCAACTTGCATGTGAATGAAAAATATCTGAAATTAGTGTTCATCACAAGAGGAATTTATCTTTAACCAACAGAAATGAGACTGATTTCAAATTTGATCAGCTTCTCAAGATTGTTCTTTTATTGAACAGTCCAGAATCATTGACCTTATCAGTTCATGTCGTTTTAGTATCAGCGCACACAAAAGAGAGTGAGAGACACACACACACACATTCTGAATTAAAACTAAAAAAAAAAAAAGAGAAAGATGTTACAATATGCCTAAAAAATGGAATCCACCTTCAACAACAAATAACAATTCTGGAGTTTTCCCATTTACACAGTTGAGCATTGAAAATATGTAAAATTCACACAACCACAGCTTCTAGTTTACTATGATACAAGCTACTTTGGTCCCAGTCACAATGCCTCTCCCTTTGACTTCTGTTTGATTACAAACTATGATTTACAAAACAACAGGACTGCATACATATTTCAGGCTATTTTCTGCCTATCAAGGACTACTTCAACTTCAAGTATGATTTGACAGAATTTAAGTAAGAAAAACTGTGTATTTTTAAGCATATAGGCTACTTGATCAGACAATAAAACATATCCTGATAAAACGAGCATTTAAATACTGTCCGTTGTAAGGAAAGTCTGCAGTTTCTATCTTTACAATAATTTCATTGCCTGCTTAAAGTTAACAAAGAAAGCAAAGATTTTTTAAAGTTAAATATAAAACATTACAAAGAAAAAAGGCACAGAGATTTACAGCAACAACAACAAAAAAAAAAACCGAACATAAACACTCAGCAGTTTTACCAAGTATGAGTAAGCCTTGCTAGACTAATAGGACGCACATCTCCCAATCACTCCTTACACATGAACAATTCACTAGATATAAATACAACACAGATACTTTCTCTTCCTTTTACATGATTTGCGATCTATGAATTGATTTTGAATTCGGTATACTCTGCCTAAAATATACATTTTTTTTCTTAATTCTTCATCATTTGTTAAAATGAACTCAACTTTTACTTCTTTTTAACTTTGTGTATTTTAAAAATGATTTATCTTCTTTATCATAATTGTTTTCTAGTATTTTCTCCTGTGACTAACAAAATGCTTGTTATAAACTGGCAGAATCTTTTCAGAGTTGGCAACAATAAGGCGTGTTGCAAGGCAACTGATCTGATTACATTGGCAAAAGGTTTTCATCCTGGACTACAGGCATCTCATCTGCCGGGTCAAGCTGGTCATCTCCTATGCCACGAAATCCTCCTGGTCTGCGGTGCTCTCTGGTGCGGCACAAAAAGTCACAGCCATCCTGAAAATATGCAACATCTTTTTACCAAGACAATTAAAAAAAAAAAACAAAAAAAACTTTTAAGCCCTTACACAACCAGTCTCTCACTCAGAATGAATATTGTTTATCTTTTCTTTTTGTAACGATGCCAAAGCGCTATATTAATCAATAAAAATAGGAAAGGACCAAAACAAAAGCAAATCATAATAGGCAGTAAATTTTATATATTATAATATAAAGATCAAAACCTGAAACGTGTTATGGGTCATCAGATTTTTGTGGGCTGCCAATTAAATCCAAAAAAAATATGGAAAAGCAACTGTAGATCATGCAATTTCATGTGGGCATACTTTTTAAATCCCAAAGTTGTTTTACGGATAATTTACAAGATCTAAAAGGAAAAAGGCACATGACTTTATAATTATGGGACAAAAAAGAAAAAACAAAATTATTATCAATTCAACATATAAACGTTTCACTTGTAAGCTTCGTAAGTATTATTACAAAATCATGCTTTCCATTCAACATTCAATCCAAGGAGAATTAATACACATTTTATGATTTCCTTTTTTGCAACAAATTTAACACCAATGTACATTCTTGCAGACGTAAAACTAACTCTCTTTCTCTCTTTTTCTCGAACTTCATGGAACTAGCAATTTGGAACTGTCTTTATACTTCAGGCATTCACACAAGCTGATCGTACGTAGTTATACATTTGATGTTTTATTCTTTTATTACTACGACTACTACTGCCCTTACTACCATTACTACTATCACTACTACTACTACTACTACTACTACTACTACTATCTAGCTTTTATAGTGTTCTAAGAAATTAGGGGTGCTTATGGATTTGTGTGATTGGAAAGGTTGCTTGGTCGATGCTGATACCATGTGGTTCTAGTGTCTTCAATGTGTGAATCCAGAGTGTTTCTTTGTTTAATAGGCCTAACATGCCTGCTGTGAGTAGCTGGTCTATTGGTGTGATTTTTGCGAGTTGATGTTTTGCCAGGGGAAATGTTTGGCAACAGCGTTGCCTCCATCATTGTTAAAGTTGAATTTGTGTGTGTGTGAAACCGTTTGCGTAGTGTTTGTCATCTTATGTAGAATGTTGTCTTCTATCTCCTTTTAGACCTTGTATTGCACTATTCATAAGCACACACGCGTCCTTTTGGATCATTTATAATTACCAAGTTATCCTCCAAGTGTGGTGCTTTTGCTTTCTATTTGGATAATTTTCAAGACATTTTAAAACCCTATTTAAACCATATTAAGCATGTAAGACAAACCATTGAGCTAGGTAGACATTTCAATTAGCCATACAAATCTGTGTTTGTTTTTAATGTGAAACAAATACGTTTGTTTTGATTTTTAAATCTCGTGGCCATTGGAATAGGTTTGACTGTTGAAACTAGATCTAGGAGGTTAGCCTTATCCTCAATTCGAATATTAGATCTAGATTTAGATCTCATTTAGATCTACACCTTACAAATCTGTGTTTGTTCTAAATGAGAAACAAACACAAAGTTTGTCTTGATTTTTAAACCCAAAAGGAATTAAGCTCTATATCTAAATTTTGTGTTTAGAGTTACAATTATTGAGATATCTAGATTCTACGTAAAGATGGATAGGTAGGGCACAAAATTTTATTTGGATCATGTAAGTAAAAGGAGAGCTATCAAGACCATTTATAAACCTCTTTAAATACACACACACACCCCAGCCATAGCAAAATGACAGCAGAGCCCCAATTGTAAAACAAGGTTTTCAGCTAAATGAAACCATGATAAAAACTAGTTCTCAAAACAAAACAAAAAAATCCTTACAGCTTGCAAGTTACCAAAATCTTTCCAAAACTCATAGTTTGGAATCTGCTCCATGCCTTTTGCTCCAAGAACAAATCGGGAATATAGGAAGCCAACAACTAGGTAGACAAAAGCCACAGAGAAAAATCTGGGAACAAAGAAAGCACCACAAAATCTTTAAAATACCTACACATGCAAGTAATTTGGTGAGATCTAACCTACCCTTTTTTCTGAAATTCACACAGCTAAAGGGAGCTCTACTTTGTGGTTTTGATGGAGAAACATGTCGACTGATTGATAATTTGACACAATTTATTATCAACTCCTCTGTCTGATCAAGATTGCTGCATATATATTGACCTGTGCTATGAAGATTTCGTTACAGCAAGTGCAGGTGGATATAGTGCACGGCTGTTTGCTCTAACGCTCAGGGCAGGAATTTAGTTTTGGGGACCGGCGAGAACCCCCTTTGTGCTTATGAGACGATTTTATTTAAACGGGTGGCTGGCAGGCGTAGATTTATCACCTGCCGGTAATTTGATCTGACAGGCTAGGTCGGCGTTATCAGGGTCTGTGCCTATGCATCGTGGACGCCGGCTTGTACAATAGAAATTGGTCGGAAATGCGCACATTCCATTAACTTAGTCACCAAATCCTAATTTTCAAACATAGTCAAGTCTAGTATCATTTAAAAGATCTTCTCTTGCACTACAAGACGGACTAAAATTCATTTTCACATCTCTTCATTTTGTGATTTTATTGATTACTTTCTGTGGTACGTGATTTTGTAGAAAATTTTCTCTTAAATTTTAATTAATTTTCTATTTATTTTTTTTTATATTAACATCCCGCGGTTGTTCTAAAAACAAATAGTGTCATTACTTTACTTAAGATTTGATGACATGTGTTTGAAAATAGCTAAATGGTCTCTCTGTTAGTTTTTTTTTTAATAATTTTTTTTCTTGCTTGTGTCATTCAGTGTGTAGCCTGAAAAGATTCCTACCACATACAGTTATACAAAAGAAAATAATATTCTGACGATTCAACATATATTTAAAGATAACTAAAAGCTTAAAGTTATCTTGTTCAACCGAGAGAAAAAACTGTTCCTATAAAACTCAATTATTTTCATTGTTTTAAAAAAACTTAAAAAATGGAGCAGCATTCTACAGAGAGCCATAGACAAAAACTTAACGAACTGTGTAGATTGTGTGGCAATCATGTTTTGACCAAGGCGGAGAAGGCGAGAAACAGGAAAAACTTTTATGTGGTGACTTTACCTCTGACATTCTGATGATTTTTAATGTCTATGTCCAAAGAGATAATGATTTTCAACCTAAATTTTTTTTGTTAGAAATGTAAAAAAAAATGGGAAATTTAAAAAAACGGGGTAGTGAAGAAATGTTAGAAAATGCTCGGATGATTGCGGCCAAGACAGAAAAAATGTGGGTTGAATGTGATGTGAACGTGAGTGAAAGTGACTGTGTCGTGTGTGTTCAATTTTATAATACAAGTTTGGGGAATCGGCAATTTAAACAGACAAACAACAGACGAGCTACACCAGCAAATGAGGAGTTCTAGTTAACAGACAACATAACACTAGATCTAGACCTGGAGAAACCAACCACAGAAACTAACCAACATTTCATAATTCATCATACAACACAACACTAGACATTGATAGGTCAGCCACAAGCATTACACATAGCGATAAAATTGACCAGACTTCTGAAGTCAGTGAGTTCACATCACCAACACCTGTTAACACTGCAACCAAGGAAAGAAACATATCAACACATAACCAAAACTGCAGCACTGTTAGTCAATCCACAACACAAAAAACTCCACCTCGACAAAACTAATATCAGTAAAATGTGCCACATCTCCAATGTTCAAGGAAGGCTTTAGACCAAAACAACTGCCAGACATACATACACCTCTAACAGATATGGAAGAACAACAGCACACAAACTTTATAAAGAGAAAGCTAGCACAGTCAAACAGCAGCATTATCCCATGCAAAACAAGAGGACAACCTATTTCAGTCATGAAAATTACAAATCCTAGAAAATCCTCAGCAGACTCCAGCGCATCCACTAAAAGAAAACGATCTCAATATATAGAGACAACCAGAGAAGCTATAGCAGGAACATCAAAAGAAGCAACACAAAAACAGCACACACATGAACTCAACAGATTATCAAATCCAGTGCGTAGGGACGTTTTTAAGAAAACCGGTCTTGAAAGCACAGTTCACATAAACACCATGCCCTCGCCATGAAAGAAGCTGTGGGGCTTACATGCTCTAAACAAAGAGAGCTGAGACATTTTATGACAGAAAGTGGGGTAAGGATTGTTCATGAGGGAGCGGAAAGAAAGGTTGCACATGAGTTGATTGGCAATGAGGTCACTGTCACTGAGCTCTTATTCTCTGCTGGCAAAGGGGTTGGTTGAAAAACCAATGGTGAGACTCACCAACATATGTGAGAAACTCACCTAACTCCTAGAGAATCAGAAAGAGAGTCTGACATGGCATGATGGAGCCATTCCTGAAAGTGAGGTGTGTGTGAAAGTTGGAGGGGATCATGGTCAGGGTAGTTTGAAATTTAGCTTGTCACTTGTTAACACGAAAAATCCAAATTCTAAAGATAACATTTTGATTGCTATGGCTAAAATTAAACATGTAGATATTTTTTTAGTCGATTAGGAAGCAGATTGTTGATGTAACAAATCTTGTATGGATAGGGAAAAAAGTTAAAACTTTTTCTGTTTGGGGATTACGACTTTTTGTGTAAAATATACGGTATCTCTGGTGCCAATGGCAATTATCCTTGTTTGTGGTTTCTGGCTAAAAAGTCAGAGATCCAATACAAGCGAGGTCCACAACCAGAGAGAACATTATCAAGCCTCTCTACAGACAATAAGCGTTTTATGAATGTTGGCAAGGGTGATAAAAAGAACGCATCTAGCTACAACAACTCCATTCATGAACCCATATTAGACATCCCATTAGACAGAGTGACACCACAATACCTACACTGTCTGCTGGGGATTACAAAAAGACACCACACTTTGCTTGAGGAAAAAAAATTAAACTTTACCCGAACGTGTCAGACTGTATCATACAACACCGATGAAGAAAAAAAGTGGAAATTAAAAACTGATAGAATAGATACAGAAATTGATAGTTTTGGCAAGACAGACCTTATTAAAAGAGGTGGTCCTATCTGCAGTACCCTCGATGCTATCCTCAACAAAAACAACATTGCACCACAAGCATACCATGGACGTAGTTTTATAGGAAATCACAGCTACAAGTATTTCAAAACAGATATCCATCTACAACTAAGGAAACATCTTTTTTATGAAACAACGAAATGCACAAACAATAAAAACATTATAGACAAAGCATTTATTCTTAAAACAAAACTAGAATGTATTAACGCTGCATTTTCGAGAGTCCACAAATTAGTTTCACACTGTGATCGAATCCACTCTGGCGACATACCACAAATACAGCAAGCAGTAGATCATTATATGGCAGTTTACCGCAGACACTTTCCAGACAAAATTCTTCCAAAGCACCACGTTTTAGAGCATCATTGCATACCTTTTATACAAAGATTATAGATTTGGTTTGGGTTTACTGGGAGAACAGGGTGGGGAACTCTTACACTCAAAAATAGGAAAAATACAAAAAAAAAAACCACAAGCGATGAAAGATGAAGCATGTCAACTACAAAGCACAATGAAGTCTCACCTTCTCCAAACATCGAAACATTTACAATCACTTATCCCACACAAAAAAAGAAAGACAAACCTAAGCGAAAAACATTGATTTACCAAAACTTCCCCATAACATAGATACAGTTATATATATATATATATATATATATATATATATATATATATATATATATATATATATATATGAGAGAGAGAGAGAGAGAGAGAGAGAGAGAGAGAGAGAGAGAGAGAGAGAGAGAGAGAAGAGAGGTGCAGGAAGAGAGAGTTAAAAAAGAATATGATTATAATTAAGAAAGGAAGTAAATGTACCTGTGCAAAGAAGAAAACTAAAGAGAGAGAAATCCTCCGTGAGCAAGAAGAAGAAACTAGAATGAGAAAAAGAATTCTAGAGAAAAGTTTAAAGTTTGTGAGAAAGAAAGGGGATGAAAAAAGGATTAGAGTTGAAAGAAGAGAGAGAGAGTCTGTGTGTGTGGAGGTATAAAATGATGAAAAAGGGAATTAGAGTGTGCGTTTGTGAAGTATTAAACGATAATAATTCTAAACTTCCATATATTTTTGTGATGTATCAAAATTAAATTAGCTATAAGATGAACAGTTTCACTCATTACTTGAGTTGAACCTCTTGTTATCAGTAACTTTTCTTACCTGGATTTGGATAACATCGCATGCAGATTGGAAAATATATGAAATGATTCTTCAATCTTAATTCACTGCCGAACTTACACAGAGCCCCTCAAGATATTCACCAAATACAAGGTAAAACCTTTTTTCTTTTCATTAATTCTTTTTTTGGAACTATAACTCGTGGGCTGTTGAAGATATTCGTGGTTTACTATTACCTTTCATTATATGTGTCATCGTGACCTAATAAAACCTGTATTAAGAAAACCCCATTGAATTCTTTTAAAACCATTTTTTGACACAGTTTAACATTCCATATTAATATTAACTATCCTTTTTAATAAAATACATGTTCTTAAGGCTCTAAAATGTAATTTTATGGCTCAAATTGTATTTTCCCAATAAGATTTGGTACAAAAACATGATCGTTATTTAGCCGCGCCGAGGAAGGCTGGACGAACCAGGTCAAAAGTTCACAGAGGCACGACGGATGTTACCTGAAAGGCCGGGCGAAAACTAAATGAGCGCTGGCAAACAGCTGTGAGTGACTCAATGGTCAGAGTCTCTTATTTTTCAAACAAGCCATTTTCATGCACTTGCTGCAAACCGCCAACTGCTTTTTATAAACATAAGCCCTTTTTTTGCCTCACATCATTAAGTTAATGAAAATTTTATGGCTTATAAAATTTAAAGTAGCAAGGAAATAAAGGAGAAAAAAATGTTCGCAAATTTGTAACATCTGTAAACACAAAATATGACATAGCAGATTTATATTACAGAATGGTTTGAACAACTTAGGCTGAGGTCATTAGTTGAAATTCTCCTCCAGGTTAAGAAGTTAACCCTCCCTTGTGTAACCTATGCTGTTTTCATCAATCTTGCACTGAGAACCATTCTAATTCTGCACTTCAAAACATTTTCTTTATCAATGAAATATCACGTATTTTAACTCAACTTTACATCACCAACTTCAACTTTTACCCCCCCTCCCCCCTCCCACCCCTTTCCTCAATAAGTATTCATCAATTTGCATTGTCTCTTTTGATGGGTAACTAGTATTGAAATGCTAGTTTCCTCGTAAATAAATTATCAACCTAAACTAGATAATTTGTATTCCAAGCTCTGAGCTTCCCTTAAATAGGGAAAAGTAAATTTGAGACATTAATGGCAAACCAGTTTCAAACATTATAATAACTTGCGTCTGCACTGCCTGCTGATTGGGATCCTTTGTGTACTTAAAATGTAATATTGAGAATATGTTTCAAACTTAAAAAAATCTCACTATATAATATGTTTTCTTCTCCTGAATTGTGAAACATGTTGAAGTATTCAGACAGATCTATTAGCAGTGTGTTCAAGAATAGTATTTGGCCTCTACAATAGACTCAGCTTTAAATTATATTACTTTCAAAGCGCAGTATATGTATTATTTGTCCAAGTAAAACCATGTGCCACATATTTGCTAGCAATTCACGATTGCTTACAACTAACAAGGTGCCTATTGCTAAGTGAATGCGTGGGTCTGACCAAACTGACATTGTGCTAAGGTTTAAAAAAAACAGTTTTACAAAAAACCTAAGCAAAACATACACTAAAAAATATATGATGACGCCAACTTTAACCTGCTTAAGTGGGTTTGTGTTCAGCAAGACTTATATGCCCAAGGACGCCTTAATGCTAAATGAGAATTACCTCCCTCACTCAGGAAATATTTTCAGATTTCTGTGAGTTGACTTTCAAACAATTTCTGTTGAACTAAAGTTCATAATGCCATGAAAATTTTACCTAAAATTCATTTAAAAAGCACTTGTCAAAGAATTTAGCTTGCTGTGACACTGGTATTTCAAATCATCTCACTGGTTTTGTTTTCTATATAAAATTAACATAGAAATTTGTTTCTGTCAATCCATCCATAGATAAGTGTATCAAAACACAGCCAAGAATAATATTTCACCCAGATGGCACAGGTTAGAACTGTATAAGTATGTAAACGTTCAAGACCACTGACTCACACAATGAGCAAGATAGAGCCTACACTGAGACCACCACTAGGGGCATCTAGACACACTGCCTGGTGTTTCATCTCAAACAGGTAGGAGCAAGGCTCTGTTTTCTGGTTGTCCTCTTCTATAAACATCATTTTTGCTTCAGACTGAAATAACAGAAATAAAATTGACATCTAATAAAGTCATTCCATGCGTTTCACTAGAACTTACTATCGGTACATGTAGTTAGGAAACAACACGAAAAAACCATATCAACCAGCTTGAGCAAAATTTTTCTGAAGACATTCTATAAGGTTAAATTGATGTATTATAATTGACATAGAAAACATCAACCCCTTACAGGAAAATTACTGCCAATGTTTTCATGAAACAAATAATTTGTCAGAATGCAGTTTTAAGTAGAAAAAAACTCAAATGCCTGATAGCAACAACCGTCTTACTTTACATCATTGAATACTCAAAGTAAATGAATAGTAGCATGTTTGGTCTACAAAGATTTATTAATGCTAGTACAAAAAACAATTGAACTAACAGAAAAGCAAACCATATATACTAATAAAAGAAAACCATTTTGATGTCATATCTGCTCACAACTATGTTCTTCCTAAAAAACAAGAGTTATCTAATGCAAATTTCAGGGGAATAAAATATTTGCTTTTACTCACATCTTTCACCCACTCATCACAGGTGATCAAAATTTTTGTGTGTTTAAGTTCCTTAGCACAGTTTTGGTCATAGACCTCCTTTCCTGTGTACTCCAAAAATATCCAATCAGCTGTGACGAAGGAACACATATTTTCTTCATTACAAGTATGTACCTTTTTTATGAAGGATTTGTGGTTTTCTATTTTCTGCTACTTTCATTTTAAGTGCTCTCATCAACATACATAATTATATCATATGTAAAACAAACATTCAGAGCAGTAAAAGAGCAAATACAGCATATATAAATTTCTTGACTTAACTATTTGGAAGAGAAAAAAAAGATGCTGAAACAAAAACATTTTATATCCTCCCACACTGTATTCTTCTTATATCATAAACACTATACGTCAATAGTTGCATAGTTTGATGTTATTTCTACTCTTTTACCCTCTGCAAACTAAAAACCTTTTAAGGGACACACTAGTAGCCAGTTAATTGAAAAAACAATACTAGACATCGATTTAAGGTTGTAATGTATAGATGTGAAACTGACAGGCAGTAGAACATGTGCAGCTGTGCCTACTGTAAATCACTAAAATGAGACAGAAATGGTTGGGCTAAATGTCTTCATCTTTGTTTTCTGTTAAAGTACACCTTGCAGCCCCTGATTGTAGTCTTTATGCTAAGATTAAAGTAAACCTTAAAAACCCTCCAATTCTTAGACAGAGAGTATAAAGAGTAGGAAAGTTTGTATGACTAAATACTTAGATCAAACTCACAACTCTCAAATCAGTAACACTCTTAAAAATTACAGCTTATGGACTAGTTCAACCCAAGCTCTTATCAAGATCTGCTATGATCCGTTTTGAGATGAGATCTTGACTTCTGGTTTTTAAACATTACTTTGCTCTGGTTGTGTTTCTAAGAAATGAGTCATTTTTTGCAGAACTCCAGGCCTTTTCTGCCCCCTTTCGAAAATTAAAACTTTGCATCTGATCCATACAAATTTTAAATAGATTCACATTAAAAATGTGAAAAAAAATCAACAAAATACACATAGAATCATCTGATTTTCTATTATTTTTTTTTGTCACAATTAAGTGGAAATTTTATGATCATGTTGCAAATAATTCAAGACTGAGAACTGCTTGACTGCTTGAAAAAGCACATATTTCACATATCAATTTTTCCAAAGTTACAAACAAGTGTTAATGCTAATTTGCTGTTTGCAAATTTTTTATCCCTTAACCTTTTATCAAGTTAAATGAAGCCGAAAATTTATGTATGAAGATATTAGAAATATCCAGTTATTAGCAAAATTATGAATGGTATCTACAGAAACATGCTAACAGGTTGTCTTCCTCTTCTGTTTGTCACTATAGTGTTACTGGTCTGGTGATATCTTTCTAAAGTGTTTTTATACAGCACTAAATCTATATGCTTGTAAACGTATTTTTTTAAGTTCCCTAACAGTTCATATCAGACAAATATTTTTTCTTAAACTGTCAAAGGAGCAGCTGCTAGGAAACGTGCATCATTCTACTTAAGTGACAATATATTCCAAAGCCTAATGCCTTACAGTTACCATTTTCCACCAGAGTGAGATGAGAGGAGATGAGCTAATAACCTTCCCCAATGATTAAATGTTCTACCTAGCCTGCATATCTCCAGAATCTGATATCAAATAGGACACTCTAAGGAAAAGACTATCAAATTCATTACAGGGAGTTCACTGAATTATGTACAAGATGAGGGTAAAGTAAATAGCTTGTCATTGTCATGCAAAGTATGCTAGCGCCTAGTTCAATATCTTAGGTTTTCACTGAAAAATTTCATTATTCTACACAAAATATGTTATTTTTGATTTATTGTACATTTTTTAATTAGTTACCAATAACACAAAAATGTCTCAATAAAAGGCACAAATTTATAGAGTAATTTGGGGAAAAGCACCACATTTTTTTTCGGGGGGGGGGAGGAGAAAGAGAGAGAGAGAGAGAGAGAGAGAGAGAGAGAGAGAGAGAGAGAGAGAGAGAGAGAGAGAGAGAGAGAGAGAGAGAGAGAAGGTCAATGTTTGTGCACCTTTTATTCTGCATCTATAAAAAATTTCAAAAGTCTGGCTATAATATCAAATGAGGAAAACACGTCTTGTGATACCTGGTTGAGCATTATCTAGACAGCTCAATTAACCCCTAAAAATGCATGGTGAGTGACACAGTGCTTTTGAACAAAAAAGTAGTTGATTGAATACGGAACCTTCGAAACCACAAATTCCTTGAACTCATCCATTTTTCCCTTTCCGACTCTCTTTATTCCCTTCTTATTTCTATGTTTTTGTCAAACTTGTTTGAAGTTATAACACGATTTCTTTGTACAATCAGTCCTAAATTAGAGAAAAAAAACGTTCACCTCTTAAGAAATTTGATTGACCATAGATCTTAAATTTTTATCAAGTGCTCTGCACAGATTTTGCTATTCTTCAAACAAGGGCGTCTTACCTTTTCTTTCACTGTATAGAAACAAATTGTGAACAGACACCTAGCCTTTTATCCATAGTCATCGGAGAAAGAGAGACCCCCCCTCTCCCATCTCACCTTACTGTAGCTTAGTCCGATGCACGCACCACCAGTGCTAGGTTTACCTATCGCTAAGACTTCAAAGGGACCAATTGTAAAAAAGATTTGTTCCATATGTACAAGACATGGGTAACGACAACAGGTAAATCTGTCTGGGACCATCCCTTGCTTAATCAATCAGTATACGGGTGTGAAAAAAACTGGCGGGTAAGATCTCTTTATTGATGGTTAGGATGCCAGATAGCTCAAAAGATGAGTATGTTGGACCGACAATAGTGAGGTTCACATTCAATCCTTTGTCAGGTCCTCCCACGGGAGGTCTAGCTCTGAATTGGCAGACAGCTCTTTTTTGGGATAAAGATTATTCAGGAACAAGCGATGTTCATTTAATTTGAACGTCAACTTTATACTGAATACTTTATACTTTAGACTGAATGTACGCGTAGCTACAAAGAAACTTGTGACCGCGACCTGAATGTAGACCTAGAGTCCAGATCAAGAGTTCAAGATCAGATAGGCCCTGGGGTTAGCAGACAATTTAATTTGTAGATAAAAGGAGTTGTAATGACATATCAGGTTGTTCAGAGGTATCTGTCTTTGGTCCACTATTTGTAATACTAAAATAGGGGAAATATAGCAAATCAGGTATCTCCACAATACTTGATATTTAAAGAAGTAGCCAAGAAAACATGAAGCTTCTATTATTTGTTGAAGTTCTTCAAAATATTCACGAAAACTGTGCCAAACGCAAATTAACAGCCCCCGAGTCCTAAAATTAGAATTGTTCAAACACAGCTTTCTCAAACATATAAAAATTCTCCAATGATTTGGAGAAACCCATGCTCAACTGTATCTAAATTAAATGTTGAAAGATGGCATGGATTGTTCTCCACTTTGATTATGAAGGGATAGTTTAAATGTGCAACCCTAGTACCTCAGCTTCTTTTCCTCTATAGGGGGCCATAACTTAAAATTGACAGTGGTGCTGAATGGAATCTGAATATATCTGCTATGTTGATAAGTTTCCCAGCAAGGCGGACTATGAAAATATCAGGCACACTAGCTAAACTACAAAAAAAAACAACAAGACAAACAATTGTGAGAACTTACATCCTGCTGTTATGTGGGCATATTTCAAGTTTCCAATATCATGCATAAAATTTGGATCTGGTTTGCCATCATCAGTTAATTTCTGTTGCAAAACCGCAACATCCTTTAATTTATCATTGTCTGTCTCTTCAGTTACCCGAGTACAAATACCAACAGTGAACTCATATTTATTATTTCTTGATTTATATCTGGCAAAATAAAAACAAAACTTGAAAAAATTAGCAACACCATAAAATCATTACAAAACATCATTCAATTTATATGTAATGAAAACTTTCAAACAACACAGCTTATTTATTTGAAAAAATTTGTTTTTCACTTTCAGTGGATTAACAGTGGCTCTGTAAAAATTAAAAAAAAAAAAAAAATCAGGCTCCATAATTACAATCCAAAATGAAAATTTGCACCAACAAATAAATAAAAAATTGTAAATTTCATACTTACGATTTTCCAACCAAAGGACTGAGTTTCTTTTCTGCTGCCTCAAGAGAAGTGCTGCTTTTAAATTTTGCAAAATTGCAGAGGTTTTCAGCTGCTTCAGTGAAAACAAAAAGTGTCAAAAGGGAGAAAATGACAAAAAAAACTTGAGGCGCTTGGCTATCTCTAGCAATTTGGTGGTTTTGTCCCTTTGCCATGGCCTGGGAGAAGAGAAAAAGGGAGAGAGAGAAAGGTTTGACACATATACAAGCCTGGATCTGTATGTCTAGACATGGATAGGCTGGCAAGGCCACATTCTGAAACCTGATATCCGGACAAGATACATGGCTTAACAAACTCATGCAACATTTAAAGCAGTTTACATTAAGAGAAATATTCCATAATTTCAAGGATGTGAATTAAAAAAAAAATTCTGATTGAAAATTTAGTTTTCATAGGTTGGACTTGACAATTCTCATCTGAGAGTAATCAATAAAAGACTGTTGTAACACTTTTGAATTATCTTTCCTTTGGGAATGTTGCAAGGTTTATCTTTAGCTTCAAGTCAACATCAAGATCAGATATAAAATTTAAAATGTCTCTCCTAAATCCTTGGAATGTGAAAATGATGTTAACTCTGTGAAATGATATTGACAACACCATAGTTGTTACGTTAAATTGCTAAAAAAAACATAGTTAATTTTATTAGAAACGTATCCTAATTCATGGAGTAAAATTAGCACAGAAAAGTTTTAGTACTGCATATTTTTTGTTTGTAAATGGTATCAGATGAAAACAATCTAACAAATGTAAAAAAAAATTTGAAAAATGCTCCCTAGAAGGTATCTACAGGTCTAATTATGAAGCTGGGATTGTTATTTATTAGGTTCAAATTGCCTTTGCTTGTAAAGATGAAGGCTACTGAAACTTTCCAAAATCTCCAAAGAGATAGTGAGAGACATCATACTTATTTCACAAGCATGATTAGTTGAAATTAAATGATATATAATTTCAGTAATAATTTATAGATAAATTTTTTAATTTTGGTCATGATAATTTTGCGCTTTCGACACAATGAGAATTGATCAGTTTCAGCATTGCTCTTCACAAGAATCACATTTTAAGAGCAAAAATAGAAAATATGACTGACTGAAGTTCCAATTAAGTAACATGGCATTATTCTATAAACTGTTAGAAAGGATCAAAAGCCAAAATGACATAAAAATACTGATCCGTAAGAACCAAATTTTACCTTAAACTGCTAGAAACATTTTTGTTCATATGTATGACTTGTAGAAGCTAGAACTTTAAAGTAGACGCCAAATCAGGCCTGCTATGCAATTTAATCATTGTTTCATAAGCTTTGATTACTCCTCATGTGTTTTTTTTTAAGGAGAATCAGACTTATATGAAGTTTAACCAAACATATTCTCTTCTTTAAATATTGTGTTTGCTTCAAGAAGCTGTTTACTACACCATTATTTCTTATTTGCATCAAATTATTATTATTATTATTTCTGTGCAGGTTGCTTAATTAAACTTTGGTTGTTTTTTGTTAATAGTTGAAATAGTACCTCCAGGTATATATTATATGTTAATAATTATGACCTTGGGAATTTCTCAAACTTCTTAGTCAATTTAAGAGATCCAATTCCCTGATGAAGAAAATCACTGCTTTAGCAAAGAATGTAACTTTTCTGCAAGAGATAGGCTTTGCATAATTAATAATATAATAAATTACTGTACATAACAAGCTGTTAGCAAAATTGGATTATTGGCTGCTTGGCTATATAACTAAGGAAATGAGCATAGTGTTACAAATCTCAAGATTAAATAGGCCTTAGACCTTATCATGGTGGCTTACAAGATACTGACTGATGTAACCAGGGATATGTATATTTGCAAAAGTAGAATATATATATATATATATACAATTACAATGCATTAAATCTTTAAAGTATTGTTTCAGTCCATCTCTGAATTTTAGTGGAAGTGAATATTTATCAAATTATATGCAAACTGCAAACTATTTCAATTTTCCATCAAGTCATTACTCATATATGCAATACTTGGGAACTCCTGTTATAAGGAAGTATAATTCAACAAACCCCATTATAACAGTGATCTCGATGAAGATAAAAACGATAAAAATTACTACAAAATATAAAGAATAGATAATAATAAGCAATCATGACATTTTCAAAATGATTAAAGCTACCATAGACTATGGATTGACAAACTGATCTCATGTTTGGACCAATAATGAGATATAGGACAGAAAAAGCAAAGAAATCCACCATTGCAAATTATATCGAGTGCATAAATTTATCTGATTTAGCCAGAGTCTCTGCAGTTCCATTCCCTCTGAATTGATGTAAACTGGAATCAGTTATTAAAAGCTATGCATAAGTTTTCTTGTTAACTTCTGAACCTTACATTTATACTAGTTAAGTCGAAAGGCCCAATAGATGGCAGTTTGGTGGCATTAGTATCCCTCAGAGCATGACATGCACCTCTGAATCTAGATACATCTGGGTCCAAAATCTAGAGACTAGATAGAGTCTCTCGATCTGTCTAGCCTAGGCTTCTAAATCTTGCATCTATAAGACTATTGGATGTCTTTAACACGTTTTGTATACGGCATAGTTAGAATCTAGATCTAGATCTAGACCTGGAAATAGATTTATTTAATTTAAATCTCGTCCAGAACAGAGTTCCCATAATTAATAGTATATTCTCCCAGATCTAGTTTAGATCTTACACTCACTTGACGAAAGAAGGAAATTTGATGATGTACAAATGATGGGCCTTTTAAAAAATCAAATCTAGATTCTAGATCTCTAGATTCGTCGCTGTAGTGGCAACAGGTGGACGTGTTTACAATGCATTTAGATACAGCTAGGCCTAGCACTGCCTTGACTGTTGGGAATCATCACTTGATTCACTGAACATTGCCCGAGTGTTGTTTGTAATGCGTTAATGAATCATATCTTTTTCTTTTTATAAAAAGGGACAGTTTTCTCAAATATTTTTCTAAAAAGAGAGCAAAAAAATGACATTTTTTAAAATTGAATTTGAATGCTTTTTAGCTTAAAATTTTCAGAATATGACTTTAAAATTTAGTATAAATTTAATGTCCTTTAAAAAAAAACTTGACCTTAATAGTGCATTAAGGCCTTGTTGCAAACAAGTTAAAAAAAAAAAAAGTCATTTCAGGGTACAAAAGAGCTTTTAGAAGACCACTGGTAAAAGAAATTCTACCCAAACCTCGTCTTAATAACATTAAAACATGTAACTGATTTTGTAAAATCTAAATCTATAAATTTACAGATTTAAAAAAAACCAGCAACATTTATTATCATTCTCATGTAGATTTAAACAAAATGTTAAGAATTCAAGCAAGGCAGTGTAATTTTATGCACTTTAATTAATCATTTAAAAGGATCTAAAATCAAATGGGGAAAGCACAGAATTAGTCGATTTCCCTTTATTATCAGTTAATGTCACTGGCATTCTTTTCTTGCAAAGTTTTCAACTCTACAGCAGGTTGGCAAAGTTTTTACTTTAGACTCTCAATGGCAGAATTTATTTTTGTCTTACCAAGATGAGCTCTAAAAAGACAATGATTTTTTTTTATTATTTCACATCTCACATTGTTACTTCGTTAAATCATAGTCTTTTTTTCTCGGCTCGGTTAAAAAAAAGTATTTACAATAATTATACACTCACTCATATATGCTATTATAAAATATTTCTTAGATCTTTGTGAGTTCTATGTGGTTTTTTTTTTTTAATTGCTATCTCAATGACATGTATTATATCCAATGCCTGCCAATTGTGATATTCCGGTTTCGCCAGAACTTCTGTTGTGGGACTGTAACCTCCATCACAATTTGCGAGTCAAAAACCTACTTTTTCATCTGTTATATTACCTGATATTGCGACCTGTGCTAAATATATCTTTGATTCTGAGCAATGTTGTATCAATCTATCTTCAGTGCCTTAGCTCGTTCACAGCATCTCTTTTTCTCTCGAGACGCTATGTCTTACGCTTTTTCTCTTCTCTTTCTCAATAGGTCGCTCATACGCATTGCGGCGTATTGCTCTCTTTGAGTGACAAAAAGATGGGTGCCGACGCATATATAAAGAGATAGTTCCAATTCCACAAAGGCAAGCATTTTTCGGTCAGTTTCACTCACAGCCTTATCCAAACCACTGAAGTAGTAGTAGTAGTAGTAGTAGTAGTAGTAGTAGTAGTAGTAGTAGTAGTAGTAGTAGTAGTAGTAGTAGTAGTAGTAGTAGTAATAGTAGTAGTAGTAGCAACAGCAGCAGCAGCACCAGCATTAGTAGTAGTAGCAGCTGCAGCAGCAGTATTAGTAGTAGTTTTAGTAGCAGCAGGAGCAGCAGTAACAGCAGCAGCAGCAGCAGTAGTAGTAGTAGTAGTAGTAGTAGTAGTAGTAGTAGTAGTAGTGGCAGTAGTATTAGTAGTAGTAGTAGCAGCAGTAGTACTGTCCTACGGTAGTAGTAGCTGGTTTTTGTTGTTTTTGTTGTTGTTGTTGTTGTTATTGTTGTTGTTGCGAGGCTGATGGTTGTGGTGACAGTCGCAGCATAAGTGAGTCTGATATTAATTTTCTTCAACGTAGTTATTGCAGATCTTTAACATATCAAATTAAAGCCTCGTAGGGCAGGAGTAACACTTCTTGATCTTCTCAAGTCGCACATAAGAAGAAAGTAAAAAGAAAAATACGATGATTTGAAAATTTTTTTTTATTTTGTTTTAATCGGACATAAAGTTGGTTCCTTGAATTTTGTTTTTTGCTTTTGTTTTTTTTTTTTTTTTTGTTTTTTTTGGTTCCAGGTTTCCGAGGGTTTACTGAAAAAGATGGACTGATTATAAAGGAGAAATAAAAAGACTGAACAATGGGTGCTGGAAGAATTGAGAAATAGGCAGAGTGGTATTGAGAGAGGTAAATAATGCTTTTACATTTGCGACATAAGTGTTTCAAAAAAAAAAAAAAAAATCAATCTGCGCAAAGCGGAAAAGCAAGAAACAAAAGAAATGAAATGTTCTCTAAATGTCGACAGCGTAAGAAGCACCTGCTTGTGAATGTGGACTTGAAGTGGTAATATCATTTGCCTGTTGAGAGAAGACTTGAAACACTTGAGTAAAGAATGTAAAAGTAAGCAATATATACATATACTTTATACATAAATTAGAATATTTTGAAAATATTGAAAACTAAAAGAAGAAATTAAAAAAAAAAGCATCAGGACAATTTATTAGTTAATTTATTTTAATGTTCATCTACACCTGCTCGCAACATTGAAGTTGTTATAATTTTATGAATGGTAGGCACAATTCTCAAATCAAGTTTAAAGTCGTTGAAAGTGTAAACGTTAAATATTTACCATTGACACTAGAATCAGGTTCATTTTATCCGCAAATTTGCACAGAGGCAATATCTAAAAATTTACTAAAAAGTAGCAATGAATAAAATTAGAATTAATTTGCGTGCGAGTCAGTCGCAATCGCTTCCAAGATTATCATAAATGCGAATCTTAAGTTTTGAAAAAAAAAGTTCTCCAATTAATCACAGAAGTAAAGAAGAAAAAAAAAGCACCCCCCCAAAAAAAAAAAAAAAAAAAAAAAAAAAAAAAAATAAATAAAAATAAAAAAAAAACACATATGGCGGTGCTTTCTCCACCAAATACTTTAATTCCAGCTCCTTGCTTTGCTTACTCAGGCAAACTGCTTTTCAAAATTACAGCAACCTGCCTATTGCGGGTCAGCGAAGAAAATTCTAGTCCCCTACTCTCCATAGTTTAAAACAAATCAGGTGTTGTTACGATGGTACAATGTTTCTAAGGTTTTGGTTTAAGCCGATGAGATATCAATCACTTTTCATTTTAACTTCTAATGCGAAATTTTGCCCCTTGCATCATCTAACAATACTTGTGTGTGTAAACTTTAGCTGGGGTTTTCTTTCTTCTGGAGTAGTTTTAAATTATTAAGCGCCTGCCCTGAGCTCTCTAATGGGGAGAAATTTCACCTGCAGCTGCTGCACACACAGACGTATTCCAGCAACGAAAATACCGGTATTTTGAACAAGTTATAACTGGTTCCAAATCATATTTAAAAACAAAACAAAACAAAACAAAAAACAAAAAAAAAAGAAAAGAAAAAACATGATTCAATGAATTCATGAAATGTCTAGAAGTTAATGAACAGCTGACCAAGACCTAACATTAATGACGAGGTAACCTCTTTACCTTCTATTTATGCAAAAATATTGTTTTCTCTCTCTCTCTCTCTCTCTCTCTCTCTCTCTCTCTCTCTCTCTCTCTCTCTCTCTCTCTCTCTCTCTCTCTCTCTCTCTCTCTCTCTTTCTTTTGCATTCTTTAAAACAGAAAAATATCAATGCGGAAGGTCTATATTAACTTTAAAAGTTCTTTATAGAACAAGATTAATTTCGTTTAATTATAGAGAATTTTACTTCATTTTTGTTATCAATTGAAGAAATTCAATATCATGATTGGGTGTTTCAGGGCATTTAATGTGTTAGGATTTGTTTTGGCTTCTAAAAGTTGCCACTAAAAGTTATCAATGTCACATTCCTTAGTTAATCAAGACGTTGATTTCTAGATGGGAGCTTATTAATTTCCTTTGACGTTAGGAGTATCACCAGAGGTTTATCATCCGTTTCAAACTCACAGTGTGGGAAGTGAGCTTTTGCACGAAGCCATTTACTAATTATTTCAGAGGCCCAGATAATAGCGAAGGTCTCCGTTTCAATCACAGGGTAGCTGTTTCCATCATCACTAAGTAATCTAGAAGAGTTGAAGTTCACAGGTTTCCTGGATCCACCTAGTTGTATAACTGAGAACTGCCCAAAACTGTATCGTGGTTTTTGAAACTGTATCGTGGTTTTTGGCTTGAGCGAGAAATGTGCAAGCGTTGGAATTGCCAGAAATTGTTGTTTCTTTGTCTTTTTGAATGCTATTTTTGGGTCATGTCCCTAATACCACACTCTGCGTTTTGCAGTAACAGGTGGAGAGGCTCAGAGTGACTTGTCACCCATGGAGTGAATTTGGTTTGCAACACACAGAAAGTGCTGCAAACCCTAAGTTGGTTGGCAACACTCATAAAGCGCTGCTAGCCTGTATTTGGTTGACAATACCTTAAAAGCGTTGCAAGCTCTTATATGGTTGGCAATACCCAGAAAGCGCTGCAAGCCCTTATTTGGGGCTGCAAGCTTGTTGGAAAAAAATCGGATTTTTATGGATTCCTAAGGTATTTGGAGGCAATCAGTTTATCAGAATGTGTCTGTTATGTAATTAGGTTGAAATGAAAATACTCATAACTAGAATTTTGCACTGCAGCTTGTGTATTGTAACCATTTGTTTAAGTAATCTTCGATGGCAATTTGGGGATTCGCAGTTTGACAAAATGCTGCTCACTATGTCAGACGAAATCAGACTGTTACTTCCCCTGCTGCTTTCTCGAGATACTACAAAAAAAAAAAGAGATAATAAATGGTATAGCGCATGTGTAAAAATTGCTAAAAAAAAACCAAAAGGCTCTATATAATATTGAACTTTTGGCTTTCGCCTTAATAATACATAAACACAAGATTAGCAGACAAACCGCAGAGGTTCAAGAAGAGATCATGGAACGAAATTGAAATTAGATAGACTTGATGAATCATGTAAATATAAAAAATAAGAGGGATTAAAAAAAAGATCTGGTTGAAGATATCAAACAATCAGGTGTCATGCTCTTTGGCGTAGGTGATCATGGCTTTCAACACATCTCTATCCCTCATCCTTTCAGTGATTCTGTTACTCGTCCTATTTTGAGCCACTTTGTTATCCTATCCAACATCTTTTTACGCTGTTTTCCCGTGCTGCATTTTCCTTCGATCATTCCACTTATCAAAAGATGTTCTAGTTTCTCTTTTCTCAGCATATAGCCAAAAATGATTGCTTGGCGCTTACTTAATATTATGTGTGATCTTGTTGTGTCGGCTTCTTGTAAAACTGTTTCGTTTATATTTCTTTGCAGTCCATGAGATTCAAAGGATTCTGGGTAGGAACTGTATTTCTGTTGCCTCCAGTTTCTTTTGTTCTGTTTTGAAATTGTTCAAGCCTCACATCCATACACCAGAATGGATTCAATATAAGGGCTCTAGGGCTCTTCTTCTTGTGTGAATTGAGATGTGGTTACTTGTAAGAATTGATGTCATTCTCATAAAACTCTTTTTTGCTTTGGCTATTCTTGATGCACTTTCAGTGTTGTTGCGTCTATCACTTTATATTAAAATACCCAAGTATTTGAATTAATCGCTTTGCTTGAGTTTAATCCTTTTGATAAAGATGTTGATCTGTGGACACTCTTTGATAAATTGACGACCTTTACCTCCGTCTTTTTGCTATTCAATTCCAATCCTTTCTTTCTGATGCTCTTCTTAACGATGTCTAACATTAAGTTGCAAGATATAGCTCACATGTTTTGTAATGTTTTGTAATTTTTAAGCACAGAGGTGCAGTACACCTCATTTTATACATGTATTTTATTGTTTATTGAACTTTGCGTCTTCTGCAACATTCAGTTTTGAAGTCATTTTCTAAGGGTTAAATCTTTCATTACCTCCTCTGATTTCTTTGTCTAAATGTACTGGAAGCTCCACTAGTCGGAAAAAAGTCATTGTGTTAAGCCATGACACTGACGGTCGGCGAATCGGAGCGGAAGTATTTGTCCAGGACTTCACCAAGAGAAATCAGAATACGTAACTATGTTTACGCCGTTGTAATGATAAAGGTTTGCTTTTTAATCGTTAAAAAAAATCTAAGAGTAACGTTAGAAAATCACCTGGAAAGTTTTTTGATCCACACATTTGATTTGTTTTGACGGTTAACTTTTTCTTTGCTTAAATAAGAAGCCACATAAATATTAAAATGGCTGTCTCACGGGAGATAAAATTCATTGACAAGGCGGCACTGGAAATGATTTATCTAATACTATCAACAATTTTAGTTGTGAAATGATAACTGCAACTGAAATGAAAGCTGACCCGCAAATATTACTTTCTATTACAAATATTACTTGCTCAAGCCTCTAGTTGTGTTTTTTTTTTTTTTTTTAAACTGTGTTAAGATGAGGTTTAATCATGCACAGAATTGGAGTGAAATAAATTACTGTCAACCTGCAGGTTGCAAAAATCTAGCAGCATTTTATGCCTTTATGGTTCGTGTTTAAGTATTGAAAGCTTTTATAAACAATGCAGATACCATCTCCTCGGACTGTGAAACTGAAGAGCCTCTATAGTCTACAGAGTTGTTAGTATTTTTGTTTCATGTGCGCTCTAAAGAACACAAGAAAAAAGTATAGCACTTAAATAGTGTAAAACATGCATGAATGACAAAACAAAGAGTTTTAAATTTTTTTAAAATGATTTTATTTTCAGGAAAAAAATTAACAGACTATTGGGTAAGTTCATGTTTTAATCAGTAAATGATTGATCAAAACACAGATTTCAGAGTTGCTAGAATACAGCAAGAAAATAACAACCATAGTCAACAATAAAAGAATCAGTACCCTAAAAATAAAAAAAAAAATGATTACAAAATAATATCACAGATCGTAAAATATATATTTATATCACAGGAATTGAGGAAAAATGCTTTTCAATAGCTTTAAAAAATTAGCCTTAAAAGCAATTTCTTACAAGCAGTATACTTAAAAATATTCAACACAACAATGTACAAGTAAAAATGATTGGGAAAAGTAGTAAATATTTCACACTGCACTGTCATTATCTTTAAGATATATATATATATATATATATATATATATATATATATATATATATATATATATATATATATATATATATATATATATATATATATATATATATATATATATGATAGAAGCTAAAATATTGAATTTTCAGAAATTCTAGCTAAAAGAGAACTATTATCATGAACCCTCTAAACCAAATATGTAAAAGCAATTAGGTTTTCCCATGATTTCAAATTAAATCCACAAACAAGTTTTGTAAAAAAAAAAATGGCATAACATGTATACAAAAATTTTTTTCCCTTCTACTGATATTAAAGAGATAGGTCATATCATAGCATGACTTTGAATCTTAACAAATCAAAGAATCTTATTAATTTAGCAGTAAAATCTCGGAGATTAGCAACACTAGAAAAACCAGAGTATATATATATATATATATATATAAAAGAAGGGTTGCATATTTGTATTTAAGAGTGCCTGAAAAACAAGAATAGAAGTCAAGGATACCATATGATTTGCAAGAGATGGATGTCCAAACAAAACAAGAAACCTGTCTGCTACATATCAAGGTGATGTAAGATTGTGTGCCACCAAAAGAAATAAGCATCATTGGAAAATCAAGTGACATAGAGTGAATACATTTATATATATATAAATATATTTATAATATATAAAAAAAAATTACTGTGATTTTGTCTTTTGTTATGAGTTCGATATACTTTGGTAATACTTAGTACTGCTATTACTGTGTAATTTATCATAGGAAAAAAATATAAAATGGATGCTTAGGTACTAAAGACAAATATTTTGCTCAGTCCTAGAAAACAAAAAATTTAAAAACAAAAAAGAGAGATTTTTTACATTTTACTGACACTTGGAATGTTTTAAGAGTTATGGCTTTAAACATAAAACTTAGTTTTAAATGACACAAGTAGGAAGAAATTTTGAGAGGTAGACTATAACTTTTTAAATTAAAACAAATAAAGCAAAGCTAACTTCAGATCAACAAAAGCTTAAAAATAATTTGATCTTGTATTGAAACAACTATCAACATCTCTGTGACTTTTCTCACTGACTCTCAAATCTCAGAGAATCTTCAGATGTCTGTATTGTTTCAACTGCTTGAGAGGTAGTAAAAAAATTGAACTGAAAAGGAGTAATTGACCCATTCAATAAGAAGAGGCAAAATAATTAAAAAACCAGTGATACAACATTAAATTAAATGGGTGAGACAGAGGTGACACAATGAGGCTAGGGATGTCTTCACAGTAGGCGTGAAAACGAGTCAGAAGGTGACTGTATAAGGGACCTTAAGAGAATCCCTAAGAAAAAATAAAAATGTAAAAACAAACCTTACTTGAGTTCTAGAAGTTATAAACTGGATTAATTCAGTTAATTGAATCTATATGTTCAACTTTTTATTCTACTGCCCAACTGTGAAGATTAAAATTAAATTCAGAGCAATGGTCTGAGTATGTTTGTTGCAGACCCCTTAAAAAAAAAAAAGAAAAGAAATGACCTATTCACTGGTCAGCCATCATTCACACCTGGTGGTACTTGCAATGCTTACAGTGTAATTATTCTAACCTTTTAGTTACATTCTTTCAGTGGCTATACACATCAAAACAATTTGAATGACTGCGTGGATAGCACTCCAAGACATATTCTTTTTATCAATGTTGGCAAGACCAGTAAAATATTGAAAGTCTCTGTTTCCATAGTTATCATTACATGTGTCGACTCACCATCCTTTATAAAAAGATCATCTATTAAAGGACCTCCAATCTCCGAAAATTTTTGACATTTTGAGTTAGAATAACAATTTGACTCCACCCCCCCCTAACACGCCTGATACATATCAGATAGATGTAAACTTGCCTGTAAATTACAGAAAACATTTCAAAAGGCTTAGCAGAAATTAATAAAAAAAAGGGCCATGTTTTTTTCAAGTGGCTACTATGAATATAAACACGTATGGAAAGTTTCATTTTGCAAAAAAAAAAAAATTTAAGTTAGTAATACAAAAACAATCCTTTTCCCTTTTAAGTTAATAATAAAAATGAAACAATTAAAACACATCAAGTAATAACAGTTGCTTCAAAATTATTTTCCCCATGGACTAAAACAAGCAAAACATCACAATTTATTTATTACATAATGAGTTCAGTATGAGCAATAAAAAGGGAAAACAAAGAAGATGGTTTCCACAAGAAATTGATTGGTTGTACTTGGAGTCTAGCTTTTTGCTCAGAATGAGATTTTGCAACAAGATTGGTTACCAAATTATTGTCCAGGCTTTAAGTATATTTCAAAATACAATAAATAAACTGACAGCATATGAAGCCTAAGCCACTGTTATCTCTTCCTGGCTTTGCATTATAGCAGCATTCACCAGCTCACACTTCAAGCTAAATCAATTTAAGCTCAGGCAAATCAAAAGTCTGATGTAAAAATCTTTTAGAGATGTTCAAGTGTTTCCTAACTCAGATGATGTTTCCCATGTTTCCTTTGTACTTCAAATGATGTCCCAAAGTAATTTTCTTTTGGATGGTAAAACACCAGTGTAAATGTGATCAAGTTCAGATTCAAATTATTCTGACATAAAAAAAGAACAAGGCAAAGCAAATTCCATTGCACTGAAAAAGATATCAACATCACCAAAATACAAACGTCTCTGCATTGAAAAACTAAGGAAAATAAGCAATGATATCAAACTTGGACATTTGACATTGACACCAAATGCTTGTGCATTTTTCAAAGCCTCTTTCACTATATTCCCAAAGTAATATCAGAAAACAGAAATGTTTTTGGGATGTCAATGTTTTACATCTATCAATATCCAAATCGTATTTGTGGCAAAAATGTCTATACCAGTATTTTAGTATTCTCAATTATTATTCCTAAAACACACACACACAAAAACAGACCTAAATATTGAAGTTTTAGATTCCCGCGGCTCTCTATATGAACATTAACATTGACATAAAAAAAACAGGAGAAGTATTTAATTAGCTTTTACATCTAAACAGAAAAATTATCTCTCAGCATTTGAAAACATTAAGTAACGTCAAATACTATATGGAGCAGTCTATATGCACTTCATATTTGAAAACATAATCCTTGAGAATTAGGCAAATATCCCTGAGAGTCGTGCAAAAGGACAAATATTCCAAACTTTTAAGAAAACAAAAAAAAAGAAGGTCTGATGAAAGTTAATCTTCAAATTCATAATGGACAGAGTATGATAACTTCAAAGAGCAGTTTCATAAATTATTTAGAGAAAAACTGTGATTATTGTAAAGTCTACTCATAAAAAGAATAAAAAGCTGGAAAAGTTAATTTGGTTGAGTCATCAATAACCTGATTATGAGTAAGTCATTAAGGTGGAGAATAAATTCAACAGTTTTATCAAAAAGATTTGAAACAAGAAATAATCCTAAAACAGCTGGAAATATTTTCACTTCAATGTTGTTATTATTGAATACAATTTATTGTATTCATGCAAGTGAGAGGCACAACAACTATCCTCAAACAGGAATAAAACAATATGTTTTTTGGGTTTCAATAATTAAATAAGATTTAAAGCATCAGGACTTGTCGAAACTCTTGCATTGTATTAAGTATAACCAAATCGAAAGAATAAATAAGTCAATGATGCTTTTTTTTTGCCCACACCTAGACTGGAAAAATATATTTTTTGTTATGATACATTCCAAATTTCTTTCTCAAACAGGAATTCACATCAGGAGACATGCTTGGCTGGTTGTTTTTCTCCCACCACCACTTGTGTTGCGCCGCTTGAGTTTTGGACGTCGAGGCAGAGCACTAGCTCCTGCAGCAGGGGGCGCCACTTTAACTTTAACTTGCGCTGCTTCTGGTATCTCTGGCTCAGACGTCATCGAAAGGAGGGAGGAAACTGAAGAGGTCAAAGATGGGAATAGCTAATCAGCATTTAGGAATCAATTTAGAGGAAAAGGGTTGGAGAGGAAGGAAAATAGATGTAAATACCCAGAGTTATATTGCAATTACAAGACACACTAATGAGGATGTGGAGTTATTTAATAACTACACTTAATTATGCATTGCCAAATTGCTTCAGATTTCAAATGATTGTTGAAGATGTTGTTTGCAACAGACTGTAATTCTAAAAGTTGAGAGAATTAATAGAGCTTTTGAAAAATATTTTACCTCTTGAGTTGAAGTAATAGTTGAACAATAACCTACAGTTTATAATTAAAATGTGATATATTGTGTAACACTTTTCAGTCTTATTTCACCTGAATGTAAAATTGGTTACATTACATCTTAAGTTGAAAACTGAATGTGTCTAAACCACAATAACACTTGCATACTTGGGATGTTAACATTCTAATTACCATACTCCAACAACAAACATATTATTTTAGATAAATCTTTTGAATCCAAAATACCTAAGAAAGAAATTTGGTTGAAGAGTGTATGATACATAAGGCAAAATTCAATTACACCAGTTCCAAAATTTTTGTGTTTATGCACAATATTTATTTTCTGCGCAGAAGAGTAAATTTTGGTTATATTGGCACAGGGACTGTTTAATTATGCATGAAGCAGACAGTAACTTTTAGTAAATAGTTGCAAAGTTGCTCAAGTTTTTGTACCCATGCAATTCTACTTATCAATGCTTGCATTATCCCAGAGACTATTGAGGTGTTACTTAGATGGGTAGGTTTTTAAAAAGATATTTGCATAAGCAAAAGCAATTTAATTATAAACTCATGCCTATAGAAGTATATAGACTGTTAAACTTAAATCTTTTTATAGTTATGTTAAGGTGGCAATATCAATGGCTGTTATTCCAAAGACATTATTTTTGTCCTTATTTCAGTATAGTTATTGAGAGACTAATCTAAAATCTTATTTATCAATGACTCAAAAAAGTATAGACATTGTATTCTCTTAACCATTCATAATAAATTTTTCACACATACTGCTTTTTCTCACCTCTATACTATTGAAGAAGAACAGTGACTAATCAATTTGATTCATGAACAAAAGCAGCATTAGAGAAAATCTAAGTTCATGGCAAGAAGCCCACAAAACAGTTGTAGCAACCTACCAGAAGAGGATCTCGAAAGTGATCTTCTATCATCATGATCAGATGCCGCTGAGCCTGGATCCATGAGAGAAAAATTAGATATGGCTTAGACTTCTTTAGAATATTTTTTATATACATTCAGGCCAAGGCTCATCGCAAAATAGGGAAAATGCATCTCTTGTACAGAAGAAAATTACTCTTTTCAAACATAAATATCTTATAAACAGTCCTAATTATAATATTGCAATTTTCAATTATAAAGCTGCAATTTTCTTTCTCCTGCTGTCTCAAAAATAGCTGAATATTGAGTATCTTTTCTGAGGATTATATTAATTTGAAGCAATTTTGCCTTTGAAAGGCTCTCAAAAGTGCATGCCTTTGAATGTGACATGAGTGACAAGAGTACAACTGTTCAAGGTGCAAGACAAACATTTTTTATTATAAAACTTATAACTTTTTCCCTTAAAATTGTTCCAGTGTCATGGCCGGATAAAAAAAAGCTGTATTTCAAATTTCAATAAAATGAATTATCTGAAAACATACATAGTTTCAATCTCTGTCATATAAGTGAATGCAAATGTTAACGTTTTCCAGTTACATTAATTTTTTGGAATTGAAATGGAAATGAAGGAAGCAGAATCCATTCTGTTGAAGAATCCCACAGATCTTCAAACATCTCCAGTTTCTTTGGACGACTAAACAATAATAGGATTGCCTCTGTTCAGTGTGGTAAGATGTGTATTGGTACTAAATGGAGATACATCAGCTAAAGACATACGCCTAAGTATAATTCATCCTAATTCGTAAGGACTTTGATAACTCAAATTTAAATTAAAAAACAAACATTTGATAGTAATTCACTATCTTCTTCCCTTATTCCTTCATTCTATCAACTAAAACATTTTTTTTTCAGTGAGACTTGTATATTTCACCATTTAAAAGTTAAAAAACCCTCGCATTATTCTTAAAATATTTATACCTCTGAATATGCAAATTGTAAAGTAATTTTAAATTGAGTTTAAAAAAATATAATTCTTATGGACCTCTCAAAGTGCAAATAAAATAATTCAAGCTTTTAATTTTTATATTTTTTTGCCATTTCAAAACATTGCAATCATAGGTCTAAAGGAAATAACAGGTTTCTAGTCACATCTTTATGAGCCAATACCAAACATTTAACCAGATCTAAAATATTTTCTTGGTGTACGCTCTGGTTCCCTTTATAAAACAGTCATAAATGTTAGATCCCGTGAGAACCATAGAAACATAAGTAAATGATTTCAATGCCTAACATAAATTCTATTTGCAAATGATCAAGTTATATAAATGTTCCAACTGTAATTGTATAACTTACGTTCGAAATCAGAAATTCCACTTTGTTTGAGTTGGTCCTTGTACTTCTCCTCTGTGTGCGTAAGAGAACAACTTTCGTGTTGATCACACAGCCACAGCACTTTCCCATTTGGCATATGGCACCTGGCATTAAAGGAAAAAAAAAATCTTTCACCTATAGGACAGATTGTAAAAGTTCCTAACTAAAACACTAAACCACGGAAGCCAATCCACTTTGATCATGCCATTGTGATGGCAACTTAGGTTTATGTCTTTTGAATATGGCATGGCATGGAGGTGCGTACTTTTAGACTCCCCTAATGGTTAAGTAATAAGGCAAAATATTACAATGAAACTTAACTTTCTGTACATTTTATATATTTAATGAATACAAAGATGAAGCTGATATATAAAAATATGTTCACAGCTTCATTTGTGAACATATTTTTAAATTGATTTTTCACCTCATCATTCCTTAATATCTAATTAATGTACAACTGGGAAAAAGCTGCATTGCAAATGCTTAGCATAAGAGAGATAACAAATTGAATTATTATATTACATAATTATCAAAAAATTTTTTTTGCAAAAAAGCAAACTGTTTAGAAATGATTTATGGTCCAAAAGGCTTCTCATTTTTTGTTAAAGGAAATCAGATCACTGGTTAAACCATAGCTGCTTTGATCCTATGTGGTAAAACTTTTTTTTTCAAGCTCACCTTTTAAGACCTCCATATGTCCTCTGCTCATCCTGCTCCAATGCCATTTGTAAGATTTGCTGATATCCACTCTGAAACTCAGAGGTTGTGCGTGCACACCACTGTAAAGAGCAAATAAGAAAATTGATAAAAATATTTAATATGCATATACATATATATATATATATATATATATATATATATATATATATATAGAGAGAGAGAGAGAGAGAGAGAGAGAGAGAGAGAGAGAGAGAGAGAGAGAGAGAGAGAGAGAGAGAGAGACACACACACACACACACACAAACAGAAAAAGAGACCATTGTAAAAAGGCCAAAAAATCGTGTCAAAAATACTTTGCTGCCATAAAGTGATTTCTATTTAATTGAAAACTGTTTTATTGACCCTCAGCAGTTCATAGTTTTTGTGTCTTCCCACCCACCTTTCAAGTGAAGTTGTACATAATAATATACTTAAGCTATTGAATAATTATTAATTTATAAATGCCCTAATTGTTTTTTTTGAAAGATGCTTTACTTCATAGCTTGATCTTTCCTGCTTGAAACTTCTATCAAGTCAAAATCATGGTAAAACAAGATTTTTTAATTTACCATTGGCCATTGAGTTAGTTCATCCATCTCAAAATGGATGTTTTGAAGCAGTTGACTGATAAAATCAGACATCATGCTTGTTTCTTAAGTCAATTTAAATGAAATAATTTGCTTCATATTTTTTTTTCCCGAAATAAGCATGTCTTCACAAGTCTTTTTAATAAAATTGTTGTGGATTTCTACTCATTTTATGACAATCTGAAATTCACAAAAAACACACAAAGCTGAAATCAACCTAGAGTTGAGATAAAGGGCCAAAGCTAAAAGTGATATTGAAGTAAATCTTGTTTCTCAAAACAGACATTATGTGAAATGACAATTGTTAAAAATTTCCTGATTTTTCATCCCCATCCCATCCTACCTATCTTTTCCTCTCGCGACAAACTCCTACTGGAGTATTGCAAGACATAAAATAACAACCGTTCTATCACTTTTTTCCACTCGAGACAAACTTAAGTAATTAAGATATTTGTTGCAGTTCAACTTTTCTACCATTTCAAAATGTTTCAAGATGTTTCATTGCAGAAATGCACTTCTTAATCCCCTCCATTGGCTACTTACTCGAACGGTTTCAAAATATTACATAAAAAAGTCCCAATAATATTTCCTTCATTCATCGTTCAATAATTTGAAAATGTTTCATCAAAAATCCTCAATAGTATCTCCTTCTTTATCATTCACTGGAACGACCTTAAGATATTTTAACATTGACCCATCCCTCCTCCACTCAACATGCTAGAATGCCCTATGGATATTTCAACCCATATGTACCATACTTACCTCTTCCATTTTCCTACGGAGCTGATCCCCTGAAGGTGTGGTAAGGATGGGCAGTTGCAGGCTAGAGTGTTTCAAGATAGCCAAGACGCGTGCCTGAAACAAAATGGCACCACATTGATTTGAATAATTATTTAATAATAATGATGGTCAGCCCTACATTTATCATGGCTCCCCTGGCATCCTATTTCTTCACCACTCTTTACTTTAAGCTGAGAAGAAATAAAAAGACCTCCTTCACCCACCCCCTTCTTTCTTTAATGAGCATTCTGCCTTGCATTTTTGACTGTATACAGTGGACTACAGTTGTGCTGAAGTTGTTTGAGTTGATCTTTAGTTGTGTTAATTTAATTTTTTTTTAACCAGAACCAGTGCCTCTATATTTCAAATAAAATAAATGGATGTGTTGACTTCAATACAACAATTAAGACACTTTTGTTGATTGTACTTTTCTTACCCAGGCCTTCATCTGTCTAACAAAACCATACGGTTGTGTTAAAATCAATTTAAACTTGACACAAATCATCAATTTTTCTTTTTTTTTTTGGTCTCCTAGTGGATTTGGCTGTTTTAAGTGCATCTCAGTGGTTTATATTAAATTCCTTTTATTTCTGAAGAGATATATATTCAATGAGGAAATAATAGTGGTAAACTTGGACAGATGCACAGAGCTGAATTTGATCCAAGATGTCCTTGGCCAGTTGCAAACCAATTTAACAGGCAGATAAAATAATAAGACAGAAATACTTTTTCTCACTAAAAAGATGAATATTTCTAAGGTGAATAGGGGGCCTAAGGTGCATTTCTCTTTAGGAAAGTGAAAATATCATGGCTCCAGTGGTTCTAGGTGTAGAGGTATATCATACAAACTATACAATTTCAAATTTAAATCGGCTCCTAATCAAAATTGCTGTTAGCAGCTGGTGCCTATTATCCTGTATGCCTTGCAAATAACTCTATTAAAAAAGTCTTATTCTCAATTAAATCTTTCTGTAATGAGAACCAATAAAAATTTTAAAAAAATTGCTTTGAACTCCTCAAAGTTCCAGTTTTAATGTTGAGAGATTAAATGATATGTAAATCATGTTCTGGGTATAATACTGGTCTTCCTCAGGCTTTAACCCCCACCATCCACACCTTGCTTTAAAAAAGTCGGGTAAAGGGTCTTTCTCTGAGTCACAATGGTGGATATTGTTTCAGAATTTTAACTCTGGATCTTCTAATCCCTGAGATAAAGCCCTAATCAATACGTTACTGATAACTTAAAAATGAACGTACTTTATAATATTAAAGAAAATTAAGGCACGTCTCAAAATGAGTCCTAATGAGTCACATGTTGAAGTTATGAATGTGTAAAAGAAAGGTATCTAGAAGTAGATAAAATCTCCCTATTCTTTTTATTTAAAAAATTGGATTCCTATCCCTGCAAATACCGAAAATTTCATGTAACTCTTACACCTGAGAAGCTAAAAAAAATGCATTGTAATTTTGTATTAAACACCAACAACCTAAAAATGTGATATTGGCAACACAAGACTCATTTGGATTGGGCATGAGACATGTATGGCAGATTAAATATGATTTTTATATAAACTGAGAGCATTGCTCGCAATCAAAAGAAATAACTACAAAAAAGTTTTTCAATCTAAAACAAAACGACGTTGGGTTTCAATAACAATAAAACACTAAAAAAATGCACACCTGGTACGGTGCAATAGCTTTAAGAAACTCCTCAAGGGCTGCACCCTCTAGACGGGGCATGTTGATTGGCTGGGAGCTCTCATGCCAGCCTTGCTCATACTCACAGAGCAGACGCAAGCAATATTTGTCACTCTTTTGTTCCCCTTGAGGATCATCTCTTTGTTCAATACCTTCTTCATTTCCTTCTGCTAAACTTTCTCTTACTTTGGCAGACTTGGCGCTCCTTTTTTTACTCTTTTTATCATCTGTGGAGAAATTTTGATGCTTCATTTCATGAGCAATGGTTTTAAAAGAAAAAGACTGCTCAGAACAAATTGTCGACAATCAAAGAAAAACATAAAAATAACACTAAAGAAAAAAAAATTCATAATCTGTGCAACAAATTAATAAAGCCATACTTAGAATAAGGCTTTTTTTTCTCATCTTCACAAAGTGAATATTGTATATAACAATTGTTATCCTCATAATTTCTTACAATATATCTTTTCAGAGGATGCAAACAAATTTTTGACAGAATTGCAATCGAAAGTTACAAAGCAGAACGCTCTACCCACTCTTGGTCTTATAACTTTAATGGTCGAAATCCGAAATCCACTCAGATAGCCTTGTTTGTCCAGCTGCCTAGGTTTGTTATACTTAGCAGCACATAAACAACACCTGAGCACATTTTACAAAGTCTAAAAGTAAACTTATAAATCAAAAAGCTCAATGAAATTATCAAAGATATCTAAATTTACAAACATCACAAATATCTTAAACACATTATAATAAGGTACGCCCAAATTTTATCTTAAGTATGATTTTGAAGAGGGAAGGAGCAAAGAAAAAAATAATGAATGAAATTAAATAGGATTATGACCTGTTAACAACATTCAACATTGCTTACACCTGAAACTGGTTTCTTCATTCGTCAGATCTTTCAGGTATTCAGCTGGTAGAAAAGCTAAACCCCTCAAAAGTATTAGAGTGTAAGACAGTACGAGGTAGTATTTTCTTTAATTGTGGACCTGATGTGAAATTAATGAATTTCATCTACAATAATACTTTATAAGAAGTATGAATTCTTTTTAGAAATAATAACACAACCACTGCTAACAGAAAACCAGGAAGAGGAAAGGAAAACAAAAAAAAAGAGAGAGAGAGAGAGAGAGAGAGAGAGAGAGAGAGAGAGAGAGAGAGAGAGAGAGAGAGAGAGAGAGAGAGAGAGAGAGAGAGAGAGAGAGAGAGAGAGAGAGAGAGAGAGAGAGAGAGAGAGAGGCTAAGAAATAAAACAAGGAGTAAATACCTTCTTTGATGTCCACAAGGACAAGACGTGGATATGGCTCAATGTCCATAGTTTCTGAATACATGCTAATATGGCGCAACAATTTTCTCTGGGTCAACTCAAGAACTTCCTGAAACACAGTGAGTCATAGAAAGAAAAGACTGTGACCTCATTCAGTTAAAATGTAAAAAAAATGTATTGTTAAATGAATGTCTAATTACGTGAAAAGGAATGAGTCCATCATATATTCATGCAAATTTCCAATGTCTGTCTTTCATGTTAGTGAATAACATAACCTCTCCTTCAAATTGTGTGAATATTTGACATTGCATGATGCAGCAAGTTATATGCCTCCTTCAGATAAGTTAAAATGGATCCATGAGATTCACCAATGTCATAATAAGAGCATCCTAAATCCCCAGTGAAATTGATAAAAAATAATACTTGTTAATGCAATTGTAATATGTAGGGCCTTTGATATGGCACTATCTGTAACAAACCTTAAAAATGATTCAAACAAATTAAATGGAAGTTAGAAATGCAGTCATCTCCATGCCTTTTTTTTATAATTTAAAATCTATTATATAATAATGCTTACCAGTACAATAAAATTCCACACAAAGAGATCTTTATTATCCTCCTTCGCTAGATCACTATGCATGTGTTACTGCACATGGTTGCTTTTATTGCTGCATCCTTGCTTACACAAATCGCTAAACTGAAAAAGCCTGCTATCATTATCATAGTGAAACCTCATTATGTTTCATGGATGCTCAAGAGGTAATAATTCAAGAACAGATCACACACATCTCCCAAGGCACTACCTGAAAGGCAATAGCTTGCTGATTTGCCGGTGAAGTCTTGTCTGAGCCGCTGCTTGTTGAAGACTTTGGCAGAAACTCTTGGACAGCTTTCAGCAGATCAAGCAGCCCAGCCTCGTTTTCATACTGTAGGTTCACCTTGGGACAGTTTTGGCTGTGGCCAACTGTAAGCAGACCAACCTGAAAATATAGCCAAGGCAATAAGGAAAAAGTTTAGGTAATCATGAAGAGAGTACCTTCGAATCTGAATTTTGTCTAAATTAAAAAAAATAAAACCCTGTAGTTTCTTGCAGCTACCTTTTGCTTTTATGCCATACTCAGATCAAAGCAACATGATTTTTGCAAAAAAAAATTCTGAAACTGATTATCATATTTGAGTATTTTAGAGGGTACAGAATATCTAATGTCTTACATTAAGAAATTGCTGTGTCCATGAGACTCTGCTACAGTATGAAAAACAAAACAAAAAAAAAGGAACCAAAAACCAAACAAAAAATCAACAAAAAAAAAAATGAATTGAAATATTCCAAAGCAATAAAATTAATTCAATACTGAATTGATTTATTGAAAATATGAGAAACAGGCATTAGCATATCTAAAAAACATAAAAAGTAAATAATCCAAGACTAATGTCCCCCTCTCTACATTTATTATCCTCCTTTCTAGTTTTCCTACATCTTCTGACTGAACCTCATGGTGAATTTTGTAGCCAACTTAAGCCCCACAAAATACATCATCATCACCTTTTAAAAGTTGTCGAGCTTTTTTAAAACAATCAAAGAAAACCAATCCAAGTCCTTTATACTTGCCTCAGTTCTCTCCCACGCATACCCTGTCCCTACCACAGCCAAAATTGTAGGGATCTTAAGAGTAGATACTGCAAAGCGGAATTCCATCTTGCAGTTTTTGGACATTGCATACTGTAAATGATATAAATTCAAAAACTATTTTTTAATCCAACACCAAAACAAGAATAATCTCAAGTGCTGTAACAACAAATGAATGATCTTTTCGATTGGAATGATTTCCCATGTAACAACTTTTCAATATTTTCCAAATGGAGCTGAGTATAAATGTTTGAAGGAAAAAATACTCACACTGTCATTTAAAAAAAAATCTCTACTTAAGCAGACAATCGATCATAAAGCATTACAAGTTGTTTGCTAAAAAACCTAAAAAAATTTAACTTCAATTAAAAAATGAAGTACTGGTTCACATGTCAGTGTAGGCTCAGTTTTTACTTTGAGATGAAATGGATTTTCAAAATCAAATGGCCTTGAATTCAATATTTTGATGAGTATTTTGAAATCTGGAGACAAATTTTACTTCATTATGAGACAATGTTATTGCATTATTTAAAATCGAGAGTAAAAATTTAAACCTAAATATAAAAAAAAACAACAAAAAAACACATCTATTGTGTTTTACAACCTTTTTGCCTTAGAGATAAAAAAGTAAGATTCTAAATTCCAGATTACTTAGTGAGTGCAAAAGGAGTGATGAATATTATTATTAACAAGATAATTTTAACAGGAACATTAGGATGAAAATGCCCACAGCTACTTACCTCATCTGAAACAAATGCTATCATCACTTTGGCTTTTCTTAGACCATCTGCAAGATCTTCGAAAAATCCTTCCTGCATAGATAAAACAGAGAAAAAGAGTTTGAATACTAAGGTAATGCTCTGGATGAACTAAGCATCTTACCACTTTCTCACTCAAATGGTAAAACGATACGAGAGAGTAAACCTGGCAATTTTGTGTTGCTAACGGCAGATCATTTTATATAGATAACCCTATGACAAGAACAATGCCACTGGCAGGAAAACAAACCAATCAAGTGAAACTTCTCACTCAATCTTTTCCTTTCTCTCACACTTAAAAATGATTGGTTAGGATATAGATTTGTTTATGCATAATTTGATTAAAAATTTCTTTGAAGATCAAATCAATAACTATCTTTTAACAATGTGCTTATACATTGCTTGATCAAATGTTGTTAGAAGTGTAGTGGTGAGGCACACGTGCAAATGAAAAGATTAACATCAAAACAATTAGCAAAAGCAAAAATCATGATAAAATGAAGACGTTAATGAGAGGAACGTATTAAATTTTTATTAAGTAAGAGGATATAATGACGAATATAATGACAGGATAAAGGTGGATTTTTGTTCAGTGTGGATGGGACAACGTGACTAAAGGTATCAGTAAGAATGACGTAAAAGGTGAAATGGAAAAGTAATTTCCTTAGACTTTTTACAAGTTTAAAGATAATTTTAAAAAAGAAAAAAAAAGTCCTAACCTGCCCCATCTGTTCAACATCCAGCCAGCACTTAACTCCCTTGGACTGAAGAAATTCTTTTATCTTTCTTGGGTCGCCCCATCCCAACGCACCAGGTTTGGTTGCTGATCCAGCATCAGCCGCAGTCTTGGAGTTGGCCCAACAATAGCTGATGAAGCATTCTGGGTACTCAATCTAACGGTAAAAGAGGGAACAATAATGCATGAACAAACTTTTTTGTCAACAGTTACAAAAGAGGTAAAAAAAAAAATCTTACTTTCATGTGAATAACAGATGGAACCCAGTCATTTAAGCAGGTGGGACATAACACCAGCTGTATGAGATTTAAAAAAAAAGATGGAAAAATAAAATAAAGGACGTGTCAAGAGGCACTTTACTATTTTATCATTTTACCTTTTTCTTTTGCACTTTTGACTTGATAGTCTCAACTAATTCAGGGATTTTATGCTTGTACCTCTCAATCTGTGTCATCTTGACAAAAACCTGAAAATGCACAAATTCGCACTTTGAACATTGACAAAAAAAAACAAAATCTGGAAAAAAAGAATAGATTTACACAAGGAGAGCCTTAAAATGAAGAAATCAGTTTTAAAAAGATAATTTCATTCGTAAAAAGTTTTAACCCTGCCCCTGACATCAAAAAAAAAAAAAAAAAAAAAAAAGACATGGCCTATACTTTAAATTAACAATTATCATCTTGATGAAAATCAGGGAAGCTCTGATAAATCAAAAAAATATTTCCTAAGAGTTTCATGAACTGACAGTCAAATGTTACTGATTTTCCTAAAAGATAAATTAATTTTTTTTCTCTCTTAAAGAAATTTATTATTAGAAAATAAAAATATCCTTTCTTTTATTTTTGAAATTTGATATAATGATATAAAACAGCTTGTGCCTGAAAATCACAACCATTTCTTTTTAAATTTAAATCTGTTTCCCTCCAATAATTAACTTAATATTCATTTAAATTATGAGATATGAGCTGCATGGGGATAAAGAAGAGGAGATGGGACCAGATAATCCTTGACATTCATCCTGAACTTCAAGTCTTGCTTTATTTCCTAATAATGAACAGTTATTATCATTTAAAGCACAATGATCTATTAGTTTTTAAAATTCTTGAAAATGAAAATTGCAGAATTCCTGTTATTTTCCCTTTCACAATAATGATTTGGCTTTTGCTGTCAGTTTGATGAAAACAACAGTTAAACTAATGAATAAGATAAAACTTTACCAACAAACAAAACTAGAGATAGAAATAGAAAAGCAGGTGAAAGAAAACGAAAAGCCATAAAAAAGATAAAGCATATCAGTACTTACTTCAGATGCACAGACTAAATTAATATCTGTCTTTTGCCAGTTCAAGGTTGTTCCAATGGCCATTAGGATTGTTGTTTTGTTAAGTGTTTCTTTGATGTAGATGAGAAGATTGCGGCATGCTGAAGACTCCACAAATTCGTCTGAGATTCCAATCACCACAACCTCAAGGAAAAAATTGTTCTAAAGATCAATCAGAATAAGTTGGATGGAAAAATATCACATTTTAGAAACTTCCGACTTTCTTAATAAACTTTTTCATTTTTACACAGAATTTTTGTTTTTTAGAACGTTATTGGACACTTCGCCAAAGTAATTTTCCTTTTTCAAACTCCTGACTCATGGAATTCAAATTTGCATCTATAAAACATTTCTAACTTTAACAGATACTAATGCAATAAAATAAAGTTAAAGCAGTGTGCACATATCACTTAAGCATTGACTGAGCAGAGTCAATTATACCTGTGCTGCCTTTACAGCCAAAGTCAAGGACTCCATGTTTGTAGTTTCTGGGTCATCACAATATGACCTGACAAAGATTAAAAAAAAAAAAAGAAAACAATGTAAAGTAAAAGATACTCAAAACGAAGAAATATTGTTCCAATGATAAGATAACTGCATCTTCAGTCATGCTAAAATGTCGTTGTTTTTTTTTTTAAATAGATATCTAGACTTACATCATACATTCTGCCTTTATCATCACTTTTCTCACCATTTGCTTTGCTGTGAGAACAAATTTTTCAATTTTAACAAAATAAAGCTCTTTAAAGACAATAAACAGTTATGGAGTACTTGCTTCTATGAATCTCTCCCTTTCTGCTCATCATGAATTTTCTAATTCAATCATATGTTTACTTTTGACTTACATATTAATTCCTGCAGAGCGTAAGTCCTCTAGAACTGTGGTAGGGTCAACTTCTTTGCCTTCCCGCTCCAGGCCTGGTACATTACGCTTGGTGTAGATGAGCAGACACCTAGGTCCACCACCCCCTTCCTCCCCAAGATCTTGGAGCTCTCGCACACTGCGACCAAGATGATCGTCAAAGTCTGAGCCACTGTCAGGGGGTAACGATGCTGCAGACATTAAAACAGACAAAGACGTGAGCACTATTTACCATAATAGTAGAAATGGTAATAGCAATAATGGTAAAAGCAGCACCATTTTAATTACTACTAATGCTACTACCATTACCACTACTGCTCCTGCTTACTGCTACTGCTGCTACTACTACTACTACTACTACCAGATACTACTACCGTACGACATTACTACTACTATTACTACTACTACTACTACTACTACTACTACTACTACCAGATACTACTACCGTACGACATTACTACTACTGTTACTACTACTACTACTACTACTACCACTACTACTACTACTACTACTACTGCTACTGCTACTGCTACTGCTACTGCTACTACTACTACTATTAGTGCTTAGCAGTGGTTAGGATAAGGTTTTAAGTGAAAATGGCTGCCATAGTGGAATCATCTAGGACAAACGACAACAGATTCACAGGTATCTTAAGAGAACTATAACTGTACTCTATAAAAAGAATGATTTTTAAAAAAATCTTACATGCCTTTAGAATTTTTTTTTCAGAGTCAACCAATTTCTTTTTCAAACCAATATTTAATTTTTCATTAAAAAAGGCATTGCATTTCAAGCATTGCTTCCTTATAAAATGGCAAGATAAACAGGATGAGTTCAATTTTTGCAGTAAACATTTGATTCCTCTATACTTCCATAAGTCTTGTCCCTACTTCCAAGCTTTTCATACCTTGTATCTCAGGTATGGAGATGATATGAAAGCTTTTATCACATTGAAGAAATGGAGCCTTCATGTCAAAAGCTCTTTTGATTTTCGAAGCTGGGAACATGCATGGATCCAGGGTGAGCTGAAATTAACATATGGGAAGCCATTGCTTGTTACAAACTATAATTTCAATGCTCAAAGGACAATGTGTGTAGCAACGCCATGAAATGAGACATTTTGCGGCAGATAAATCTTTGTGTACGTGCAATTTTCCTAAAGTAAGCTTGAAATTTCTGCTTTTTATACTGCTCTAATTTCTAGCTTTCATATTGTTTCAGAAGTAAAAGCTCTTTAAATAGCACAGATTTCAAGCGTTCTTGAGGAAAATGGCATTTTCCCAAGTAGTCATCTGCCGAAAACGTGTCATTTTGTGGCATAGCTCCACATATCAAAATGCCAAAGTCAGTAAGAATACCAAGCTAATTAAATATAAAACATCAATTGATTTGAAAATCTTTTCAAATGCTCTGTCTCATGCAGTTACATATGAAAAATAAACATATGGGAGGCCATTGCTTGTTACAAACAATAATTTTTACATGAAATAAAAAAGTACAGAATTAGCTGTTTTCCAGCATTTTTATGTCTTTTTCTTTAATTGTAGTCAATCTTCAGTACTGAAATTTTACGTTCATGTATTTCCTATTGCTTCAATATTTAGTTGTGTAGACAAACTGAGGCCAGCTTTCAGCCACTTCAAAATGATAAACTGATCAAAACTGACAATTTAAAACAATTCCTTTTGATTCGCAGTTTCTCAACTATAAATGAAGTGAGCTTGATAATTCCTCACTCCATGATGTACCCATTGGATAGTTCAGACTGATTGTAATAATTATCGTTAAGTTTACCTCTGAAACACATTCCGCACAAGGTATGGAGAAGTCATATGAGACACCACCGTAAGCATCAGAAATGAGACACTCAAAAACCTCATGCACCAGAAAGAGCGTATTCTCTGGCTTGAAACCTCTGGCAATGACAACCACCTCAGTGTTGCTGCAACATAAAAATATCACATTAAGCTCGGAGATCTTCACAGATGTTGATACATTTTAATGAAAATTATATTAAGCAATGACCGCAGAAATAATTAAAACATTAAAATAATAAAGAACACTTAATTCTAAATTTTTTTCTACTGTTAACTAAGATAGAGAGAGAGAGTGAGAGAAAGAGAGAGAGAGAGAGAGAGAGAGAGAGAGAGAGAGAGAGAGAGAGAGAGAGAGAGAGAGAGAGAGAGAGAGAGAGAGAGAGAGTGATGGGAAGAGAGAGACAGAAGCAATAACAGTTTTTGTGATCTTCGTAGCCTGCATACCTTAACTGAAGCAGTAGAGCACGGTGGTTGTTTTTCTTGAGCATGAAACCTTTTTTCCACATCACAGAGCTGTCACTAAACTGGTGCAGACGCACCTGATAGCAAACACATTATTTAACTTTTTAAGCAAACAACAAACAGGCACAAGAACATTAATGGTATATAGTGTTCTAGAAAGTTGCAAGCCTCATGTCCACAAATAAAAAAAAAATTACCTTTCATATGATAAATATTACTGTTTTGAAGGTAAAGCAGGGCTATTCCATCAGTAGTCTAGATAAGTACTGAATTTTCAGTAATTTGAGAGCTCTAAAGTTAAAAGACTGTCAGGCATGCCCCTTTTCCTCATCACAGTCCGTTTAAACTTAAATTTCATTGCTCTGAATGAAAATATGGCTCAAATTTCACATATTACAGTATAATCCGCTTATATCAACATGCTGTTGGAATTTATGTCGATTTTATGTCGATAATATAAAATGTTGATAAATAAAAATATATAGCTAAAGAGGAAAAACAAGGGGAGGTAAGCGGTTACAAGACTATATATATATATATATATATATATTATATATATATATATATATATATATATATATACAGTTGCTTCCCTTGATTTTTCCACCCGTGATCAAAAGGGGTAGTGGAATTTGTGTTTATCAGTTTTCCCCCTTTTTTTTCTATTTTCTTTTTCAATTTTTTTTTTTTTTTGCATGCCTTTATTTCATCTCAATGGTTAAGTTTTTCTGTTTCATGGCCATGGTGAAACAGGATGATAATAAGACTAACAGTAATAGAGTAAGACTGTAAGAGGCTTTGAATAAGTACTGGAATGGATCAGTAGCGTGTCTTCACTCAACGACGTGTAGTGAGAGAATGAATCAGAGTGAACGAGAAGCTGTGCTAGCCTAGGTTTCTTTGTAATGTAATGATGGCATGCCAAATCAAGAACTAAAGTGTTGATTGTTATCGCAACATTTTCCACCATGTGCACTTCACTAGGTAAAGATAGGAAGTATGTCGATAAAGCAGAATGGGCAGAAAAAAAGACTATATAAGAGAAATTATTAAGTAAAGATATAGAAGGAAAAATTCTGCAATTTGAAAATATGTCGATATTTCAAAATTTCGATAAATCGGCTGTCAATATAAGTGGATTATACTGTAATTGTGTTGAGTTTTAAATAAATATTTTATGTTTGAATGAACTTTCAGACACAAATTTTTATGCTAATAAAAATTTCGTCGGCAACATTCATTTAACTCAACTAAATGATGTAGTGGTGTAACTATTGGGCATACAAATTTGTATCTTTCAATTTTAATTCGAAGTTAGATTTAGAATACAGCTGAGAACATTTCTACAATAGACTAGTGATCTTTACTGGTAATCATTGAAAACATACATATTTCAGCAGTGTCAATACCTAGTCATTATCTTTTATGATTGTTTATTTCCGAACAAATAAAAAAAAAAAGAAAAAAAAAGAAAGGGAGGGAGAGAGAAAGAGTTCTAAATGAAGACAATCAAAAAGGCTCCTGAAAGCCTAAGCATATATTAAACCAATGCACTAATCATGCAGACCCTAAGAGAAACAAAATTTTGCACCCATATTTTGGCCGCATTCCATCTTGTTTGTCTTATAATAATTTATGCAAATTTAGAATTGCAGAATGCCTGAAAACTAGTACATTACTCCTATAAATGCCAGACATGAGTAGTCATGTAAAATGTTAAGAGCTGTCATATATATGTTTCCAGAATATTACTTTTGCTCTTTGGATAGACCAAAATTTCTCAAAATAGTTTGACTCTATCATTTGCGTCATTATTTAAATCTGAATATACTTTCAAGTGTTACCTGTGCTCTGTTAAAAAGACCAGCAGGGAGGTATTCAAACCTGTAAATCATTTTTGACTCTCTCTCGTTTTTCTCTTGGTTCACATGTGCAAAATCATACTGTAAATAGATACACAGAAATATGTGACTTGAAATTTAATAAAACATCGAAACAAAAAAGAGCATACATGTGTTGAGCCAGATATTAAATTACATATTCTACCAAAGACTGGTACCCCATGCAATGAATGAAAGCAACCTACTCTAAAACTATTGTTTTCAAAACTTTACAACTATTTAAAAGAATTATTAATCTTGCACCCAACCTGAATGGGTTGAATGGACAGAGTTTTGATTTTAAAGGGGCTAAATCTGAAAGAAATATATTCCTATCTGACTTGCTATTTGAAAAAAAACAAAGATTAGCATAATTTTATGCAATTTTCTTGGCTAAGATAAGAATATTTTTTTTTTAATATCAGCATCTTAAAATATAATAGGAAGGGCACAGAAATTATTTGGACAGGGTGCAAAACATGAATCACAAATATTGATTGCTGAAAATATGCAATTTTCAAAATTCTCATTTGTAATGACCGCAAGAAATATACAGAGTGATTTCATAGCATATTTTTCTTATCTCTGAGAAAACTCAAAAGCTAAAAGCTTTTGTTTTATTTTCCTCTTGTTTGAAAATGACAAAATTTACCCCTCACCATTTTCACTTTGATGCAATCTTGATTTATAGTCTGATGTTCAGATGGGATGCCTTATATTATTAACTCTAACAATGCTAAAAAAAGTGTAAATTTTTATTTTAGAATATAACACTATCGCACTATTAGTGTAATTTTTATATTAATATAAAAATGTTCTACTACATGTAAATTTTTTATTAGTGCAACTCTATGCAAATATACAACTTCCACCCTTGAAGTAAACACTGGGCCAACCAGCAAGCCCAGAGGCAGTTAAGGAGTTAAGGATTCTGACAATATTAAGCATTGGATACACTGAAGGGAAAAAAAATGATGATCATGTCTTGTATGATGATGATGATGATGATGACAATGATAATAATGATGATGATGATGATGACAATGATAATAATGATGATGATGATGATGACTATAGTAAGCAGCACATGAGGTAAGAAATATTGCTCTACCTTAGGCTCTGTAGTTGGCAGAAGACAAGGGACAATGTTAGCTTCCTCAGACAGGAGAGGGAAGGTCAAGTCAAATTCCTCTGTGAGCCGCAGCAGCCAAGGGTGCAGATCCTCTGGGTAGTCTCCCCATACTTTTTTCATGTTGGAGTACAACAGTTTGCCGTTCTTGGTTGGCCAGGAAAACATAGAAAGTACAAAGAGAAGTTACAAGGAAGTCATGTTAGAATAACTGTCTGTGTATGTGTGTGCGTCTGTCTCTGTCTGTCTGTCTGTCTCTCTATCTCTCTCTCTGTCTCTGTCTCTGTCTATACGTATGTGTATGTGTGTCTCTCTCTCTCACTCTCTTTCTCAAAACTCTTTACTACATATGAACTCAGTCTTACCTGTATTGGACCTTCATGAACAGTGACAATGCAAGCCATAACATCCACAATCCATTGGGGAACAACTACGACATGTGACCGCAGGAACGGGGTGTTGAAAAACTGGAGAGATCCAAGATCGTGCAAGAACTGGACTGCTTGCACAAGCTAATAACAAAAGGCAGAAAAAGGAAACCGTCACATCAAATCTTCAAATTTTATTTTTGTTCATGTCTTTTTAAAAGAAATGTTATGGAAATAGTACATCCCAATCTTTATATAAAAAAATGAATGAAATTTAATTTCATACAATTTCTTTCAATCGAGGAAAAAAAATTTTAGGACCAATTTAACATACATTCAACCTGTAAAAGTTCATACAGTGAATACAGTTGTGTTTCTATTCTACATATCAAGTGAGAAAGATATTATCAAGAATTTTTTTGTTGACAAACTGGATTCAAGCCAAAAAAAGAGAAGGGAATGAAATAGTGTTGATAATAATGATATATCCATCTGAATAACTTGTTAAACTACTGGACCACATATAAAACTAAAAATTGAGTTCTTTCTATTTTTGACTTTTAAACTCTTTTTCTAATGTAATTCTAAGCTATAGTTTGATCTGCTTTTTGTGATGTCTAGATTACTTGAAGTGCATAAAATCTCGTAAGTGATCAGAAAGTTGTTTCTGATGTTATGAATTCTTTACTAAATAAATGCAGTCATTCATATTTAGATGTTTCCAGGATAGTAAAAAAAATGCTGCTAACAAATGCTGTCAGATCTCCAATGTGCCCAGCATTAACATTGGTTGTAAGACATACAGACACACACAGACATATCTCACCTCAGTGTTGTCAAAAATACCAGCAGTGCCAGCTACTTCTTCTATTTTTTTCCATGGCAGCAAAGCTTCTTTTGCACGCAATCTGCATGAGAGAGTTGAGCAATTACTGGAGATGTGTTATAAAAATGTAAAAGATAAATGAAAATAAGTGGTCAATAGCTATTACTTTAGCTGAGAATGTAAAATAAAATGAAATTTTTATTTCAATAGAGATTCAAGACTTCAATTACACACTGTAATCACTGTAACTAAGCAAGACGTCTCATGAAAAGAAAAGAGCAAGGAAAGACATATCTATATATATATATATATATATATACATAGAGAGAGAGAGAGAGAGAGAGAGAGAGAGAGAGAGAGAGAGAGAGAGAGAGAGAGAGAGAGAGAGAGAGAGAGAGAGAGACATACACACACGCACTTGCACACACAAAGCATTAAGTTTTTCCTGAATAAAATATGACAGACCATATCAGCTCAAATATTATTTGCACATCAGTGAAAAAATTCTTTATTTTTTCATTCTGAGGGAACAGGCATTCTCTATAATTTGAAATAATGGACTTATAAAAAGGTAATCGTATTACAGAACTGAGAAGAACTGATGAAGCTGGAAGGCAGAGCAACTAGGTCAGCACTAGCCCATAAAAATGTAAAGTCAGCAAAAGTCACCTACTTGTCTAGATGTTTCTCCAAACTAAGCCAGGCTTCAGGCACTTTCTCCCCCATGTATTTTTGCTCCAATGCAGACTCTACCAATTTTAGTTTAAGATCCCCAATACCCTGGAAGAAAAGAGCAATTTCATACATGAACCTTAGAAAATTTTTATTTTTTTTTTTTTTGCTTTGAAATTACAACGAGTATATGTCTCATTAAAATAATGATTGCTTTGTAGCTACTGAAAAATTTTATCATGAGCAAAGGTGATTTCATTTGCGTTTGACATGCACTGTGTCCATAAAGTTTCAAAAAGAATTTAAGCAGAAAACATTGGGCTGAGAACAAATGCGGAAACTTTTCAAGACCAATAGTATAAAAAATAATGTTTCTCAGATACATGAACTTTCATATATATTTATTACTTGCTCAGAATAGTATTAAAAATTGTTATTGAGATAAACAAATAATGCACTCAAAAGAAAATAGCAATTCAGATTGATAGATTGTAGCAATTTGAATTGAAAGACAGAAAGAGATACAATGCAGTGCTTGTACAAATAGCTTCAGGCTTTATTTAATAGCTTTTTTATTCTTCATGTTTCAATATCTTGTCTCTTTAACTGCTAAGCAAACAAATTGAAATACTTTTAGTGTTTTCTACATGCAGCATCTAATGAAAAGAATTCTGTTGTTAATCATGGACCAGTCAGCCTTTTCTTTATGTTTAATACAACATTACAACTAAGACAATGAATAATAAACAAATAAAAACTCGATTTGGGCAGCAGATTACTTATGAATAAAATAGAAAATTAGATCTTATATGTCTCTTCATTGACTGGACCAGTGTAATAACAAAGGTGGGCATAAATTTAATTGTGACGCAAAAATTTAAGCATGCTTCTTCAATATTCAAGTGTACTGTCATTTTTCTTCTATTTCACAATTTACTTTAAAATATTAGCAGTTTGATAGAGAACTTGGATCAAAATCAAATATCAGGGTGTTTCAATATGCAGGTGTCATTAAAATATCAAGAAACAAAGGAACAATCAGTCCAACCAAGAATAAAATTGTGTAAAATCTGCATATATCATATTGATGATTCATGAAATAATATTCAAAGTTCAGCCCATTACCCCAAAGTAACAAGGTTGAAACTTGGGCTCTCATAGGAAAAAGTAGATTAAATGAAGTTTTACTGAGTTTCCTATACCTTAGTTTCCACTACCCAGGAAAAAATTGGTAATGTTGTCTTTCCTTTTTTTTTAGACTCAGTGAACAAATACTAAAGCATTCACATTTTGTCACTCTTAATCTATTTCCAAATACTAAAGCATTCACATTTTGTCATTCTTAATCTATTTCCAAATACTAAAGCATTCACATTTTGTCATTCTTAATCTATTTCTTATTTCAAAAAAGACTCTTTGGAAAATTCAAAGTAAATAAAACTTTGAAAAGTATCATCTTTATAAAGTAAATTCAGATGAAATTATCCATTTAAAGGGTGTTACTCTGCAAATAAGACATTTAGTCTTTCATAATAAGACTAACATCAGACTCACTTCTCCAGAGTAGGAGCTAACAAAATGGAAGCTCACAATCTGTGGAAATCTTCGTTTCAGCTCTTCCATGGGCAATTTGCCTTTCTCAACCTGTGAAAAACAAAGGTAAAAGATTAAAAAAATGAATTTTAAGTTTGTCACAGATGCACAGTAAAAAAGAAGATGAGGGTAGATCAATAGAAAATGAGATATGTAAAAAATAAAATGAAGAAAAAAGTGAGTGGAAGGAAGAGAGAGAGAGAGACAAAGAGAGAGAGAGAGAGAGAGAAAGAGAGAAAGAGAAAGAGAAAGAGAAAGAAAAGAGAGACAGAGAGATAGAGGCAGAGACAGAGACAGAGACAGAGAGAGAAGAGAGAAGAGAGAGAGAGTTGACTTACCTTATCGCAATGCGTTCCAACCACCAGGATTGGAGCTTTTGGAGCATGGCAAGCCACAGAGCTTAACCAGAAGTCAAGACCAGCATGTTCAAATCCCAGTCGAATGTTCCATAGCAGCAAGTACACTGCGCGGTTGGACAGGAAAAACTGAAGAACAATATGAACCAAAACAGTTACAGATACATAAATAAAGCAAGTAGGCCCATATATGTTAACCTACATCCTGCCCAGCTTATTTTTCTTCTTAATAATTTTTTTTTATATACAAAATCTCAGCTATAGTAACAGCCTTAAAGTTCAATAAATTTTCGCAATGAGGATTTTTTTTTTCCTTTAGCCTTTTCAATGAGAAAAAAAAAGACCATGAAAACTACAGGTGAGAAAAAAAACATGAATCACGCGTATTAAGTTTACTGCCCTTGACAAAGTAGGTTGAGGACAGAGATTAAACATGCAGGATATAGATGGGCACAAATATAGAGAATCACAAAGCAAAGAGAGGATGGAGCGCATTTATAACCTATGATCCAGCAGGAATGACAGCTACTAACTGACCTGATGAGTGTTGTAGTAAACAGTTTGGCCTGCAAAATCCCATACACTAAAGTGCAGAGGTTGATCATTGTCATCACTCTCTGTCTTGAACCCCATCTGTTTTAAATTAGATGCATTGAGTTTCCACTCTGTGATGTCAATGCCATCAGTGATTTTCTCTCCATAGTCATGGTAGAAGTTGTGATTCTGGTTGGTCAATGCACGTACCAGACTAAAAGAAAAAAAATATAAAAAAAAATAAATTTAGTAAAAAATTAACATCTTTGCTGATTCATTTCGTGCATAGTAAGCTATGAAAAATACTAATATAACATAAATCTAATGAATATTTGAAAGAAAATTTATTCTCTTCATCTTGACATATTTTATCAATTTACATCATTTTACGAGGGCAGGCTGATAATTAAGTTCCGTTTGCTAATAACTAGGTCAATTTTCGTCACATCGACCTAAAATTTCATACATATACTCTCGAACCATTTTTCTAGACTTAACTATAACAACAAGTTTGTGTGACGTCATTCGTGCTCATAATGCAGTGACGCGCAACACATGATGTGGTAGCCATGTTTATGAGACAATGGCGACTTCCAATGACCTTCTCATCAAACAGCGCTCTGTTATCGAGTTTTTGGCAGCTGAGGGATGTTCTGCTGCAAACATTCATGCAAGAATAAAACAGTTTATGGTGAAAATGTGCATTTCAGACTGTGCAGTTCGCAAATGGGTGAGAATTTTTAAAGGGGAAGACCCCAGAGAGACAATTCTGCGTGATCGAAAGCGTTCGGGTAGGCCCCTTTCCGCATCGGACACGGCTCATCGAGAGAAAGTTGACTGCATGATTAGAGCTAATCGAAGGGTCAAACAAAAGGAAATTGCAGATGAAGTAGGCATTTCGAAAGAACGAGTGCACCATATCGCCACAACTGTACTGGGTTACCGAAAAGTCTCTGTCCGTTGGGTCCCAAGACAGCTCACTGTAGAGATGAAAGCGCAGAGAAAGGACATGTGTACTCAACTCTTAGAGCGTTACAATGCAGAAGGAGAAGCATTTCTGCAACGCATTGTGACTGGAGACGAATCCTGGGTCCACCACTACGATCCAGAATGTAAAGCCCAATCGATGGAGTATAGGCACAAAACTTCTCCAAGTCCAAGGAAGTTCAAGGTTGTTGCCTCTGCAAGAAAGGTCTTGTTCACCGTTTTCTGGGACATGGAGGGAGTGGTCCACATGGAATTTCTGGAGCAAGGGCAAACTGTGAACTCTGAGCGATATATTTCAACACTCCGAGCTCTCAAACTCCGACTCAGACGTATTCGGCGTGATAAGGACTCAATCCTGCAACACGACAATGCGCGCCCGCACACCAGTCGCCAAACTCAGGACGCCTTAAGGCAGCTGGAACTTACGACCCTACCTCACCCTGCATACAGCCCCGATCTTGCCCCCTCTGACTATTATTTGTTTCCCCAACTCAAGAAGTACCTGAAGGGCCATCACTATGACAATGATGAGGAAGTTATCGCAGATGTTCGCAGATGGTGCCGTGGACAGCCGTCTGAATTCTTCGCTGACGGCGTGAGCCAACTAGTGAAACGTTGGAGGCGGTGTGTTGATCGCGACGGTGACTACATCGAAAAATAGAGTGCTAAGTATGTAGCTGAGATATTAAGCTTTCGTTTGACGTATTGTTTATGTATATGCTGTGAAAAATTAAAAAGTTATGATTAAACGGAACTTAATTATCAGCCTGCCCTCGTAGTTCGCCACTTAGTTGGAGTTATCTGAAAATTTATAGATTGAACCTTAACCACTGATTACACATCATAGAAAATTAAAATCATTGCTTACCTAAGGTAAGCAAGACTAAATCATATTAAAAAAAAAAGAAATGAAGGCAGTAACTATAGGCAGTATTTTCTAAATACAGGTTTACTAGGGGTTATTTGGAGTTGACATAAAAAGATTTGAAATATAGGATAATTCTACATAAGAAAAAAAACAACAAAGCAAAGTGGGAAATGAACAACAGTATTAAAATAAGAGCTTTGCAGGTTTAAAAAATTTTAGACATTTTTTGCACATTAACACACACCTGGTCTTCCCTGCTCCCCCGAGGCCAACCATCATAAGTTTTGTTCTCTTGCAAGAAACAGAACCCTGCAAGAGCCTCCTGAGGTAACCAAACACAGCCAGATAGCCTCGCCTTACCACTTCCTTAGGGGGTGTCTTCAGATTCACACAATCTCGGAGGTTTAACTCTGATAATAGGAAAAAAAATTGTTTTACATTGCTTCCCCACAAAAAGAGGCTCATAAACCCTCTTTATGTCTAATTTAGCCGAAAAAAAAACCCCTAACAAAACTCTTATTATTGGGTCAAAGAAGTTAAAGAATTTTAAAGCATGGCATAATTTTTAGGAGGGTCTTTATTAGTGCTCAACAGAAGATTTTTTATCTTATAGATAAGAGGAGTATTTTCTACTCAATCTACCCATGTGTGATTAAAATTAAAATTAAATGACGCAGAAGAGCTTGCTGCATAGATGCAAGGCACAATTTTCATAAAAAAAAATTTTTTTAAATGTATATATTGCAATTCTAAAAATAACAAAACAATACACAGCATGCACGCCTTTGGCTTTATGCCTTCATGATACACAAAAATAAGTACAGGAAAAAATAGTGATTTACAAATCAATACTAAAAAGGAGCATCTATATTGAGGAATTACCTAAAAAAAAAAAACAAAAAAAAACCATGAATAAAACAAGAGAAAATAAGATAAAAATTGAAAAAGTAATTGTAAAAAATGATAACGAAATAAATAAATAAACAAATAAACAAATTGACAATATTAAAAAAAAAATAAATGAAGGAGAATGAAAGAGAGAGAGAGGGAGAGAGTGCACTGTGAGCATGAAGCACTTGTTTACTATTGAAGATGAAGACTACCTGCACTAAAGTTCTGTACATGGAAAACATCAACACCCTAACCTTTTAGAGGTAGCTTGGCCAGCTCTGGGCTCACAGACTCCAGGCATGGATTGCCGCTTAAGTTAAGATATTCCAGGGAAGTGAGAGCTTTCACATCATCACCCAGTGTTTTAAAACCATGACTTGACAGGTCGAGTCTTTCAAGTTTTGTCAGTTTGAACAGAACGGGTGGGATGTTTTGGGTATCTGTCATTAACATAAAAGTAAATTATATTTATTATAGACAAACTAAAGTGTAAAAAAAAATCAGTATTATTTGAAAAGTAATTTCAAAATCAAACTTTAAACTTACTTCTTTCCAAACAAAGTTTTGATTAAGTGAAAAAATCCTATTACTTGTATTTTTATGAAATTTTTCACACCAAGAAAACCATCAAAGTGGCATGAAAGATTAAATGGTTTGGGATAACTGCAAAGTAACACATATGTGATTAAAATACTGGATAAACCCATACTGAGTCAAAATGTTTAAATTATTAGACATGGTTAAATTGAAATTTTGATCCCCGTTTTTTATTTTAAATCTAGTATTTACCCTGGTCAACCTGAAGTTCAAAGATTATTGCATTTCCTAAAATGTCATAGCTTCCCCACCAAATCTCAACTAAACTTAACACTCAAGCCAGGAACTTACCCATCTTTCCAATACGGGGATATTTATCAAATAGAACAGCGCCAAATGCCAGTATTTTGGCAGAGTTGCTAGACTGCTCTCCCAAGTTTTCAACTGTTTCAATCATTTTTTGTAGATCCTGGGGATAAGAATAATCCAATTTCATCGGGAAATGGAAAAAAAAGATGTCAGTTCTTTCACCTTGTCTTGGCTGGACAACACAATCTATATTTCATAGCCAACCTATGATAATTACTGTAAGACAGTTTAGAACTACTACACTGTGTGTGGAAAAACATTATATGTTTCATTTTCTTAAAAATGAATAATTCTTCTCTAGTTTTCATAATCTTGTAACCTAGGTGAGGTTGAATGTGAAGATCTTAAAGCCTACTCATTTATTCCAAGTGTGTATATATGAGTTTACAAAAAATAACAAGAATTGGTTTAAGAAACAATTTATGAGTAGATTTCCAATATATGGCATATCTATTGACAATAATTTCACATTATGAAATAAAGCAAACAGTACCCCCTACAAAAAATACAAAGCTGGAGTTTTTCACAGAAAGAATTTTTGAATTTCTCTCAAGATAAAAGATGCCCTTACCAGTTGATTCACACTTCCAACATGATTATATGCAGTCCACTCCACAACGGATAACTCGCAGTATGGATAAACATAAATTAGAATACTTATGGAAAGTAAGTAGAATGAAAAAAAAGGTAGAAGGTGTAAGTATCCCATGCAAAAACAATCGACATTTTGTTTTGGAATAAATTTATAATGCTACTATAAGTTACAGAGATAACAGACCTTGTCTGGGATTCGCCTATACACAGCAAACTTGTTCAGGAAAGTCTTCACACTCTGCAGTGAGAAACTAGTTCCACACGGGAATCTAGGAAGACCGGCAATGTCCAGCAATGTCAGCTGCAGGTCAGAAAGTTTTACTGGGATAGATGTGATAAGATTATGACGAACACTCAATTTGACAAGGGAGGTCAGCTTGCAGAGAGGGGCCAGATCCACTGTCCCTATGTTGTCTGCGTAAAGTTCGATGAGTGACAACAGACTTTGCACCACTGGTGGCAGCACATCCAGGGGATTATTCGAGATGTTCAGAATCTAAATAAGGAAGATGAAAATTCATAAAAAGCAATTTCATGGTTTACAGACATACAGTCATTTCTCTGCAGAAAGCAGCACCTTGATTTAAGTTGCCTATACATCGTTTTAAGCCTTAAATTACATAGATCTGAAATAGATGAGGTGAAAGAAAAAGACACAAGTCATAATACAGAGCAGTTTTAAATTATGACAAATTTCTTATAGTTAAGAATCCTTTAAAATCAACAGAAATATAGAAATAATGCTCTTGAAAAAAAAAAAAAAAAGAAGTGAAGTAAGGTTTAAACGAATGTTACTCTGTTTTGGATTTTACTCTGCAAAAAAAAAATTAAAAAAAAAATTCAGTACTTACATATTTGACCACACAATGAGATAATGTATTCTAAACATTTTCATAATATTTAAATATTTATGATTTAAACGCTAATCTAGCTTTGAATTTTACATGCACACCTTGAGAGAAGACAACTGTTTCATGTCAGCAGGCAGAGAGGTCAGTTTGTTGGCCTTTACATGGATTTCCTCCAAACATGTGTTCTTCTTGAAGGCTGGAAGTTCTGTAGATGCATTTAAGTAAAGTTGAATGCATGGAAATTCTGTGAATATGGAACTGATAATTTTTTCGGTTTTCAATAAATAACTATGTGGTACAGTACAAGGATGAAGAAAGAAAGGTAAAGAGAGAAAGGGGCATAAAAACAAAGATATAGATATGAACTTTTTTCAGAAAAATTTTGAAATTGCCATTTTCAGGAACAGAATTTGAAATAAATTGGCGGTTTGCCAAAGGATTGTCTTGATATTTAGTACAGAAATGACATAATATAATGTCTATAAATGACTAGAATGATCACATCAATCTTTTTTTTTTTTTTTTTTATTTGGGAAAAAGTGGAAAATTTTTTAATTTTTTTCAACAATTTTTAAATTAGTTTTTTCCAAAATTTTTTGGCTACAAAAGTATTGAAGTTATGAAAAAAAAAATCACCCTGATTGTTCGAAGACAAGGGTTTCAACAGTTTGTAAAATGATTATGGAGGATCTATTTTGGTAAAAGTCTGAGCCTTTGCGGTTTGTAAAAATAGTCTAGAATCCAAAATGGCCACCGTTTCCATAGCACCCAAATGTTAAATATTGAAAAAGAAAGTATATTTACTGAATTCAAGTCATACACTTCATGAATGTGCATTTTCAACTTCCTAGTATTGATACTTTCTGTTTTCGGTCTCAGGTACAGTTCCCCGCCTCCCTTTAAAGGAAATGAGACATATAAACTGAAACCTTAATATAATTTTCTTTTTAACAAGTACCCACAGAGAGCATTTATAGCAAAGGCAGTGCGTGATGTTTATTTATCCGTAAACTTCCTTCAAAACTATCCATCTATTTTCAGTCACCTCCTACTGATAGAATGAAAACAAAGAAGCTGTTGTGTTTGACCTTCTCTGAAGCTGACCTGGATTGAAAATTTTACTCCGTTGTGGGTCTGTTAGGCTATTTTCTTATCTATTGGACAGCAAAGTTACAATAGAAACCTGGCTCTGTATATCCTATAGTAGTCAGGATATAGATCCATCTAATGATGCTCCAACGTTGTGCAAAAAGAGATAATTACAAGCAGATTTGAAAAAACAAAAATTGCAACGCACAGAATGGTTTTAAAATACTACTGATATTGTACATTTATATTGTCAAGAAACAACTAAAATATCAATAATGCTTTACAGAAAAAGTTAAGATACCATCAATGTTGCAATAAAAACAGCTATGTATAATCAATGCTATACAAAAACAGAATACCATCCATGTTGCCATAGAAAAAGTCAAAATACCACCAATTCTACACAGGAACAGATTAAAATACCAGCAAAGCAGCACAGCTTGAAATGACTTACCAGAGAGGTTGCAGCCATCAAGGACCAACTGGGTCAGATTAGTGAAGTGAACAAAAAAATCTTCTGGCAGGCTTGAGAGTGGATTGTTCTCCAGGTGAAGAATATAAATGTTTCCAGCCAAGTTCTGTTAAATGGAAGAAATTAAAACATAACTTAGCTCAATAAACCTCATGAGTATGATTTGAGGAGCTCTAATGCAAAAATGACTTAGCCTTGTATTCTTTATCACAATTACCGAAAAGATGTGCACAAATTTTTTGTTGTTAATCTTTATTCAGACAATCAGATGTAAAATTTTTGGTAGGCCTTAACTGGTTGCATCCAGATATTTTTGGGTAACCAGCCAGAGTTTCACACTCTCAGACTTACACTCTGCATTCATGCTTACAGCGTTGGTATGGATGACTATAGAGAACAGCTTCATGTTGTGAATGTGGCAATGGATGCAATGAGTTAAATCCTAATTTCAACTCTTTCCAAAATGAAAAAATTCGAAAAATCTTTTTGTACATATTTATATGAAGATAAAGTAAAAGATAGTTATATTGTGATAAAACTATGGATCTTGATTGGACAATATAACTACACTTCATCTTAATCTTCTTTTTTTGTTTTAATTATTCATTCGATATGACTTGTAACTTCTTGAATGTATACTGAAAACAAATTTATCATGCCAAGGAGAATAACATTCTGAACACCAAAATTCAAGTAAAGATGTAATTTCCTTTAAGACCCACTTTCATGTTTAAAACAAACCCAGATTAATATGAAACTGAATCTATTTAAAAGGACAAGCACTTAATAGTATATATATATTTTTGTAAGTTATAAAAGTAATATAAAAAAAATATAAAAAACAAATTTTCTGAAAGAAGTGAACCTCAATGATATCCATCAGTGCCAAGCACCATATTGTGTAATTATTGAAACATAAAGTTGGTTGTAAAACATCACATTTGAGACTAACATATGCTTTTTTCCTAGACGTTGACAAACAATTAATGTGCTTTCAGTGATAATCATCAAAGACATTGTGAAATCATATATTCTGCTAAAATCTTATTATTCAACAGCACTTTGGAATAAGCCTATTACTTAAATCTGGACATTAACAATCCATGAATCTGTTTATGGTAAAGAGATACTAATCACGTTTTATTTCAAGCTATCAATATTATTGTCAAACATTGCTTACTTGAAATGAATCCAAGGTTATTTCCTGAATATTGGCAGATGGTGAATCTGCCAGGCGATGTGCTTGGCACATTAGAACTGATGAGGGTCGCACACTAAATTGTTCTTTAAATATGGAATCTCCAGACTTAAGGGCATCATCGACAAGCTTTTGAACTATCTCAGACTGGCCTGGACTCAAGCTCTGAAAATGAAAAAAATGGAAAAAATTTAATTATAAAATAAACTTTCTGTTGACACGTTTTTCTATTTTTTATAGTCTTGTTTACAATAGAAAATTGGTCAAAATTTGAATAAAATGGTGTATATTTATCATCAGTGCAATGTCAATTGACAGCACATAATATGAAGTTAACTCATATGAACACCTAGTATGATTGAGGTGAGAAATGAATTATTTGTATTGCATGTATTAACCTCAGGAAATAATTTACATAGAGGTACATCTGTATCATATACATCTCATGATGAAGGCTATTGTCTAAATGATTACAGAGTATATCTGTGCTACCAGAAATTATTAACAAACATTATTTTCTAGTGAAAATAGATAATAAATCTCCATAAATCAACCATGGTAGGCATTACAACAATGAGATTATTACATGATGCAGATACCTTTTGGCATTGTGCCATAGTTCAAGCTACTATTTCTAAACCATAGAAACCCTCTGCAAATTTATCATTAAAATAAATTAATATACATATATATCTTCTTAAGGAAAAAACAAAGCAAAATAAGGACCATAAATGAACATTTATCACAGACCAAATAAAAGCATTTTTACAAGACTTTCATTTTGCACTAAATTATGTGAAATTGTGATGATTATCTCAAATAGATATCTTGACTATTTTTGCAAAGATAGTAAAAATAATCATTTTACCGAAGTGGACTGATTAATCTGTACACCTCCATCGGTATTAAGTAGATTGTGGGTAATATAAAAGCAGAAAATACGCCGCAGAGCCATTTCCAACAGTGGGCGCTGTAAAAGAAGTATCCACTGAAGGTCAAAGATTATAGATAGTGTAACTAGATTTCTGAGCCCATAAGAAAGGGTATAAAAATTTTAAGCACTAAGCACTTGACTCTTGAGAAAAAAAGCAACGCTGGACAATAAAGATCTATTCTCTCTAAATATTCATACGAGTATCAAAGGTGATTAAAGTGCCATGTTTAAATCATCATTTATGGAAAAGTGAAAACCATTATCTTAAGAAACAAAACAATAAAAAAAACCAGGAAATAAGAATACAATTACTGAATAATATTTTCTCAAACTATTTTAGATCCTTTCAAATGCTTATTATCATGTTAGTAAAAATAACAAGAATTCCTATAAGGCAATGCACTTCATTAAATTTGTTTCTGGAATTTAAAGCCTTTTAATAAGTATTAAAAGGACCTTCAAGAAGCTTGGGGAAGTTCAGTTATAGCTGATTTCCCATATTTTTAAGCCTTAAAGTCTATAATTTACTATGCTTAAAGTAATGAAAATTTGTAGGAATTAACAAAATTGCAACCTAAGCTTCAAATAGCCCCAAACACCAATAAAAACTATCAAAATTAAAAAGAAATCTACATTTTGATATAGAATTATAACATTGGATTGATATTTCTGGTGAATTCAAAAGAGGTTTTTATGCTTTATTGTTAGAGTTTTGCTTTGAAAACTACAAAAAGAAATAATGATACTCTACCCTCTCTGCTGGTAGTTCATCTGCCCCGGCACAAAAGTTGGACATTTTTTGAGGCAGAATTTTCTGAAAGAAGGAAAAAAAATTGTTAATTACAACTTTTGCGATTAAAATTCTTTCAAGATATTTTCAGGTTTTATCTATAGCAATGGAGTAAATCAGAATAGTTTTTTGGAAATAAAAAAATTAACAACAAAAATGATTGCTAAGATAACCTTGATAAAAAGCACATCAAACTCACTAAAAAAAAATCCATCAAAATGAGAAAAGTTCAATTATTTATTCCATATCTAAATTTTAAAAAATATTTACTTTTTTTCAAAATATTGTGTTCTAAAGACAAAAAAACAGAAAAAGGGTCATTTAGTGCCTTTGGTGCACAGTATTTTGGTTCAATAACATTCAATTTGTGTATTCCTGTTGGTTCAACTCACTCAGATCTCTAATCATAAAGATTGTAGAGATCATCTTAATTCAGCTTTATTCTTTAATAAAAGTAACCTTGAAAAATAACAATAAAGTGCTAAGAAAACACTGGCATTTTGTATGGTCAATTTTTTAAAAGTTAACTATTGCAGTAGGCAACTTATCAAGATTCATCTTGAGAGACTTTTATTTTCACAACAGTTAAGGTTAAAGCCTCTAAGAAATTGAAATCTGTTCCCACAAGGTTTTGATAGACATTTTTTTCTGAATTATTATTTTATTAATCCACAATGACTAAAATTTCAATATAACTGATTCCTTCGAGTCTGAAAATTAAATTTCTTTTACCTGGAAAAATCAATGTTTGAATTAAAATTTGTTTTCAGATGCATTGATTCATCCTAAAATGAATTTATATAGAGATGTAATGTCGTGAAAACCATTTCAGTACAACTGTTAGCATAAGTCTAATAAATCAACATGGGTCTTTGACTGTCTGGTACAATACAAAAATATACCTCGAAGAAGTTTATTGGGGAAAACCATTCACAAACAAACAAAGAATGACAATGGATCTATTCATAAAGTATGAAGTTAATACATTGGAACCTAGTGAATGAAATCTTTAAAAAAATTGAACTTGTAGAGTTTTGCACTTTATCAGAAGACATTTTGAGTAGAAAAATGAAATATTGCAGCAAGGGTATGGGAGGAAAGGGAGACAGCAAAGATGTCTAAAGAAAATATATCAATCATCTTTAATCAATAAAGAAAAAAGATGACACAAAACAAAACAACTCCCAAAAATGTTCAGATATTTTTTCATCTTACCTATTCTTTCGTATGATTATTTTCTTACTCCCATTACATATTGACAGTATATAAATCTTGATATAATTCAATTTTAATCATAATCCAATTAATGTCTCTGAGCATAGAGGATGAAAGGGGAAAAAAATTAAAAGAATCAACTGCAGTTTCAAGTTTTCAAACTTTGGATCCCAGATAAAAGTGAAAGATTAAATAAGGAAGAATTTAAGAATAACTTTCCAATCCCTATTTGAAGAGAAAAAACTTTCTTACAATTATTGTAGAAAATTCGATTATAACCAGGCTTGTATCTTATTAATTCAACAAATGTGACAAATTATCCCTAGATATCTAAAATGATTTTTCACTAACATAAAAAGTTGCAGTGAGAGATACCAAGCTCAAGTAACATGTATATCTATCAAATTCGGTTTTCATCACTTATCCATGAAGTTTGCTCTCAACACCAAAGCTTAGGTCACATAAATGTAAAAGTGCAAACCTTTTGATAGGTGAGAGCAGCATAGACCACAGAGAGGAATGACCATGATGAAAGATTGTCCATTTGTTTCAGCTCGATCGGTAGACCTCCATGATTCACAAAATGGAAATCTGAGACTGGACAGTCATGAGTCATGAAGAGTAAAAACAATCAGCTCTCAATAATTACTCTGTTCAATTTTTCTGGGTGATTTTCATATTTTAGCATTTGCAATTCATATAAAAGCTTCATTCAAAGACAGATTTTTATAGCAATTGATAATACACAGATAAATTATTACATTATATAACACAATGAAGATGACCACAAAGATTGAAACTCCACATATTTGCGTTTTTAAATAATACTTAAAGAAATAATACCAACCAAAAACAAAAAAAATAACCTCCAGGTATTTTGGAATGAGGGTGTATAATTTCACTGCTCTTCTAAGCAAAAACAATATAAAGCTATTCTGCATGACAAATTATGTATGGTCCAAGTGTATCCAAGAAGTATCTAATTTTCAATGCATGTGTTTTACAAAATTTACTTGGTTAGTGTACTTTTCATAAAGGCTATTTCTTTGATAATGTAGACAAAAAATAATTGCTTCATCTCATTTGAAATACTCAAAACTTTTTTTTGGGAAGCAAAATACAAGTGCTTTGAAATTTTTAATTCAGTTTGGAATAATTGTTTATATATTTACTATGATAAAGACTATTCTCCCACTTTGCATTAGAAATTTTAACATTTAATCCATTTGATGTAAACTTAAAAAAAAGGTATGAATAGGCAAAAAAAAGCAAATTCAATTTCAATTTCTTGGACCAGGTATTTCTTAAACTAAATTGCTATACAGCTTTTAAGTCATACAAATTAGAGTATTAATTCCTTTGTATTCAACATGCTTTCTACAAAAAAGAGTGATCAAAATATACATTATTCTTTACCTTGTCCAGGACATATGCAATGCACTCTTTGCTTGGCTGCAGATAAAATATCTGCCATACATGGGAACCTAAAGAAAATAAATGCAAACTACAATCAATATATTACAAGAAATGCTTTTGAGACAAAGTTAAACCTTTCATCCTAAGATTTACAAAAAATGAAGAACAGTATTAGAAATTAAACAAATGCTATAGTTCACTTTACTCTCTCAAACTAAATGTCTGTTTTTTTAAAACAACAACAACAAAAAAAAAGAAGTTGCAATGATTAAGCTCAGTTAAAGATTGGTTTTATGTCTAAAAAATAATTTGGAATGGTAAAGCCAAGATGTTATATTATTACATCAATTTTCTTTGCAGCACTCTAGAGAAAAAATTCTAGCTTAAATCATCACAAATTTATTCTGATTGAATATCAAAAGCTTCTTACTGCAAAGTTGAAATGGTTATCTGAGCAGGTAAAAAACAGAATAATGGGGACAAAGCATGCAATGACAGCTCATCCATCCCTTTTGTATGCAGGATGTCACCCACAGTGTGAATCAACTGACGCACTCTGAAGTCAATGTCTGAAAAATGTTGTTTCAATATTATGAAAATTTGTTTTTGTAATTTAAAAGCTAACTTGATCTATAACATGGCAGTTTCTCAGAGAGAAACTTCAACTTAAAATACATTGAATTAAAAACAACAAAGAATCATTAATAACTCAGAAAAAAAATTTAAGAATATTGTCTCCCCCAATGTGATTGTGACCTTCTGATTTGCTGGGACTTAAAACATATATAACATTAACTTTAATGCTTGCAGTAATGTATATATATATATAGTAAAGGTGGGTGAAAAGGTACTGATAGGTACAGATTATGATCTTCTTAAGAATATCTTGAGAAATATGACCAATAAAGTACAATGATAACACAGTTTTTATATACCAGACTTTATGTAAAAGAAAAAGAAAAAGATATCCCTCTCCTGCTCTCCACCCCATCCCCTCCTAAAAAAAAAAACTTTAAAGGCAAAGCCCAAAAGTTATAATCATAATAAAAGTAAAGCTCTAAGTAGAACAGTTTGTCCTTTAGGTTTAAAATATTGTATTTGAAAATCATTGTTTATGAATCCTTTATTCTTTTTCCCTTTTTTCAAAATTAATTTATTCTAAGTCCTTGAGTGATAAATTTTGTTTCAGAAGTTTGAATTTACTTAGAATTTTACATGATTTTACAAAGAAATCAATTTATTTTAACCTCTTCAGTGATTTTGAGAACAATAAAAATGTAAATATGGACAAATACAGACAAACATACTGGTTTTCAACTACAAGCTAAGTATTCTCTGTCCCACTCAAGCTTATTCCTGCGCAGTAAATGTGTAACAGCAAGAATATGTGAAGAATTACCAGTGTTACTTTCTTAGTTGTTGGGTTTCTGAACATGCATTCTTCAGCTGCAATTCTATGGTAATGTCTACTGTCAAATGAAGGTCTAGAGGGCCATCAAGCTAGGTTTAGGACTGATCACTTGAGATTTGATCTACCACTTGAGACACAAATTTATACTCCATTCCTCTGGATCATGAGTGAGTGACTCTTATGACCAAACTATCCAAATTGTTTATAATTAAAAGGAAAGGGTTTTTTGTTGTTTCAGATATATACAAGTTTTATTCATGTCCAAACACTGGCAGGATGGCAACAACTTACGTGTTGAAGTCAGGGTGTTGTGATAGCAGGCTCTAGAAACTGACTCATCTGATCTTAGTGGAGTCAATCCCAGTCCTTTCTGGACACGCACAGTTTCTTCATCGCTGATTCCATCTGTCTGAACCTAAGAGATTTTAGATTTGGGAAAAGAAGAAAATTTAAAAATATATTGAATTTGGAATATTGATCATTATTAAATTACACACTGTTCATCTATTCTATTATTTAGGTCCTATAAATTTTTACTATAATACTTTCACATTTCTTTTTATTGTCTATGTGTAATTTGTGGGCAATGTTTCCTAATCTTCCATTTGTGCCTGATGAAGGCATAAATCTAAAAGCTCACTTGCTTTGTATTTTTTGTAGTTTTTTAAAGCTGTACTATACCTCTTTCCATATTTTTTCACCCTTGAGCCTTGGAACTATAATGAAACTGGAACTTAAAACAAATATTTCAAAGTTTCAATACACTAAGACACCTACTTTAGAAAAACTTTCAAATGGCACTGGCTCACTCTTCTCGTCCTTCAAGTATGTAAGCCAATCAAACCTTTTTTTATAACCTGAATAAGATCAAACACAAAAAAGAAAACGAATCGATAAAAGCTGAAGTTTATCATCATTCAAGATTTTAGAAGTTAACCTGATGGTAATAAACTGATTTAAAAAAAAAGGAACATATAGGGAGCAAGAACAAAAACAGACCAAAAAAGTTGAGATTTTACTTCCTATTTCATTTCAGACTTAAGTTTTGCCAACTCTTCAATCTTAAGTTAAAGTGGGATGGAGAAATACAGCAATACATGCCACAGGGCAAGTCATATTCCTATATCTTTCCACAAGTTTAGAGGATACAGAAATTTAACACTACTTTGAAACTAAAATTCATAAAATTTTGCTAAATATAAGTACCAAATAATTTTCCATGAACAATCTCAACCTGTTTAATGGGACATCAAGTTCTAGTAGAGAGTTTTTTAGACCACAAACTGAATTTTAAAAAGATCCATGTAGGCTCCCTCAGCTTCATTGAGCAAAATTTGCATATTTTTGCGCCAATTATTAATAGGAAGGACCTTTGTCTTGGGGTATGTTAGGACCTTTGGTACAAATTAATAGCAGTTACATTTTCTTCTTCATGTAGAGTTCTCCACACACCTAGTCAGGGATCATTTATTGTACAAATATAAAAATACTCAGATCAAATTGGTCTGAAAAGATTATGTCAATTCAATTACTCAGAAAGTAAGTAAGAAAGCATTGGTTATCAAATTTCCCTCTCATGTATTCCACATCATTCATGGAGGAAACAGAACTGAAGAGATATAAGATGAAATTTAGGTATTTAACAGTCGGTGCCAGAATAGTTGTTGAACACCAATCCCAATACATGAGCAAAATCATTTTCATGAACTATTCATCAATTATTAATAAACGAATTTTCTTTTACCTAAAAATACAGGATTTTTTAAACCTATATCTTAAAAAATAATAGCAATATAAAACAAAAAAAACCTTCAAAAAACAAAAAGACTGTTTCCTTTTCTTCTTTTTGATCTGTCTGATAGGAATAGACTTAATTATTGTATTTACTTTAAATAACTTTAAATACTTAAAACACAAAACAAACAGCAAACAAGCAAAAGCAAAAATGAAAACGCAAAAACATTAAAAAAAAAAGCAAGTAGAAACAAGAATGATTATCTGGACTGTTTCCCTGGTATTGCAGACAAAAAAAAAAATTGAAAACGAAAAAATAATCTCTAAATTTTACCATTTGGAGCTTGAAGACTGGCATTTTTTCTGGCTGTCCTTGCCAACGTCTGTCCCCTCTCTGCCATGTATCCTGTGAAACCAAAGAGGAAATAAAATCCAAAGACCTTGATGGCACAACAAGCAAATATGTAAATAAAAAAGCATTATTTTAGGATCTGCTTGCAGAGAAGCTTGGATGCTTAGGTTTGTTTTAATTACACTTAGCCACTTTGTCAATCCATCCATCACCTTTTATCACTGTTTTCCTTTACTGCGATTTCCTTTGATCATTTCTTTTGTCACAACATGTTTTAGTTTCTCTTCTCATCATATGGACAAAAAAAAGGTTGCTTGGTGTTTACATATTCTATTTATGAGTGGTCTTGTGTCAGCTTCTCATAACACTGCTTAGCTTGATTTCTTTGCAGTCCATGAGATTCGTATTATTTTCTGTAAAAATCACCTTTCTATCGCCTTCAGTTTCTTTTGCAGGTGTTTTGAATTTTCAAGGCCTCGGACCTGAATGGGTTTAATATATCACTTCAAGGCTCTATTTCTCATGAGGATGGAGATATATGTATTTGTTAGTACCGATTTCATTCTCTGGAAACTCTTTCTTGCTTGCACTATTATATTAAGAAACAGATAACTAAATCTCATGAACTTTCCTGCTAACTTACAAGATGAATGCAAACATAAAAATGCATGAAAAATTCTTTGAGTATGTTTATCTCACATGCACTACTTTTCCACAGGAGCTTTTTCAGATAAGTTACACTTGTTTATAATGATAAAATAAAAACGTTTTACCAAGAGGGTGTAATGCTGGATCTGAAAATTTGGTCCAGTAGTCATACTTTCTTGTCCAACCATCAAAGTGAATTAAAACTTCTTCTTTTTCGACATTTATATCATCTGAAAAAGATCACATGCACACAACTCTATGTTTGAAAAGATGAAAGACAGTTAAATCAAGGTTTTTATAACTGCAATTATTTTGACTGAATTAAAAAAAAGTATTTAGTTATAATGAGAGCTTTCTATTTATATTCATCAATTACATATCATTCACATATTCGTCATTTGCTGCATGATAAAAATGATATGAATACAAAGCAAAACTGAAAAAAAATAGTTATCTCAGATAAACTCCCTTATGTATTATACATTGAAGGAGATTGCTTATGCGAGGCAGCTAAAAAATTAATCAGACACATAATGAAATTTAGGCGCAATGGAAATTAGAAATTAAAAAACAACTTACTTTATTTCAAATATGAAAGTAATTTTTATTTCATCTATAATTATAAAGTCTTCTTCAAAACAGTTATAAATGGTTTGTGCCTTATTTTCTCTCAAATTAATTCGCATAGCAGTCGAACAAGAAATACCAATCTTATAATTTTTCTTTTGACGTATATACTACTATTTTTGGGCTTTGATACTGGTACAAATAAAGGACTCATCAATGCAATAAATCAGACTTAAAAAGGTTTTGTTTCCCGTATTTTTTTTCCTGCTGTAAATAAAATCACCACGGACATAATTATGTGAAGTAAATTATGAGATTTTAGAGCTTTGTGGAATGGCTACTGGTAGTATGCTTTTAGACGGAATTTTGGATTGGGTGGGAATATGTTCTGTGGTGAACAGTCCTTTTAGTCACACAAGAGATAATATATTACAGAAAAAGAGTTAGATTGTAATAACAATTCAAATAGACGTTTCAAAGACCAAATTTGGAATGTTTGTAGCCGGAGGTAAATAGTAGAAGCCAGATTGATCCACAATATCATTTTGGGTTTTTTACTTTACTGTCATCTTATCACTGCATTGCAAAGATCTATGTGTACAATTTTTAGTTCATTTGGGTTTTTATATGTCCTCATACATTTACACAAAAACTGCTTTGAATGAATACTTATTACACCAGAACAAAATGTAAAGAGCTTAACAATTATGTTCCTAATTCTTCATCAAAATTTTATCTGATAATCTGCATTTTTATTTCTTTAATATGATTGACATAATCCTTTGTATTAAGTAACAATTATAGCATAATTCTTCATGTTTTAAACTAGAGGCAGAGAGAGAGAATGTGTGTGTGTGTGTGTGTGTGTGTGTGTGAGAGAGAGAGAGAGAGAGAGAGAGAGAGAGAGAGAGAGAGAGAGAGAGAGAGAGAGAGAGAGAGAGAGAGAGAGAGAGAGAGAGAGAGGTGGTAGAGAAAGTCACAATGGGGGTTTGCACTCAGAGATGGAGAAAAGTGCAGCAAAAAGAGGACAGAGAAAGGCTGAGAGAAAGTCAGTGAGTCATAGACAAACAGAGTGATAGAGACAAGGACAACATAAATATGTTTGTAAAGATTTGTGGGGACAACACACCTATAGTAGCAACACAGATGAGACTTGGATTGAGCTTATCCAGAGCTTCTAGTCTCATGCCAACCTTGAACTTAGGGACTGGCACCTGAATGATAAAAAATGGCAAACAGTCCATCGCAAGAAAGTCAAGCAAACATAAACCAAAGGGTAAAAACTCTGTGGTACATCCATGATCAGATTGAGATATCAATATGTGCAATACTTTTTTTCAACATTTCTTTAAATTTGGAAATAGTATAACTTTCAATTTCAGATGTGGTAGTTAGTGAAATATGTTATATTTTTCAAAACTCTTGAGAACTTTGGTGAAAGTTAAGCTTCCACTTTGATTCATTAAATCATGGCTGAAACATAACAGAAATAACATGTGGTGACCAATGAGTAGGGTTACAATAAGCCTGTCAAAAGCCACTAAAATCTTTGGAAATCCATCTTAGAATAGAATACCCTGCTGCATTTGAGAATACATGAGGGTTTCCAACAGTGCTGAAATGAACTTTAAAAAATGTCTTGGACTCATAAGACTTTCATTGGAATTTGATGTGCCATCAAACGCTGTCAAACAGTTTGGTGACTTGATATAGGTTACTATCACAGGAAGTCAAGAAAATGAGAGCCCTGTTTTTTGTTTTGCTTATGTCAAAATAGTTCACATTATTAACTAAGTGGGCCAGTTGGTTTGTGATATACATTTAGGTGCTACTCTAAGGTCTTCCCTCAGCTGAGGTCAAACTTGTGTTGACAAGAAGCACACCATAGACAATACTGTTTTTCATGCTTCTGTATAATTTATTCATAACATTCTAAAGTTTTATCTTAAACTTTTCATACCATCATTGTAAAAGATTTGTTTCTCATCTGCTTTTATTTGTCTTTGTTTATACTGCTATTAATACACAAAAAAGAATGTTCCTTAATTCATAAGCTACACGTATTTAACATTATAGCTTAAGTTTCTAAATTCATATTTTTTATGCTATATAATTATTATGATAGACATGTAACCTAATCACTTAGCCAAGATTAATAAAGTGAATGTATTCAGTGTGAAGATGGAAAAGACTCACTCTACAGAATCAGATTTGAATTAAAGCTATGAGTCAATAACAAAGACTATAAAAATCTAGATGGATCAAAAATTTAACATTTAATACAAGATTTAAATGAAATGAATTTAGAAAAGATAATCGATGTCTTTAGGCTTGCAAACAGACAGTAAAATTTAATGCATCAAGTCTACTTCACTTAGAACAAATTTAAACCCCTTCAACTATTTGAAACAGCCTCATTGTTAAATTTATGAGAAATCCTTTGTTTAAAAGAAAACGAACACAACATAATTTTTTAGGTGACGGTACTGCTACTCACAAAAAAATCAGAGTCCGTCACGGTGAAGGCAGCTTCATTCACATCATCAGTGAAGTTCTTAGAAGATATGAATAGCACATACCTGGGATTTAAAGTGTATAGGGATTGTCAATGGAGGTTTTATTGATACTCTTAAGTTTATATGACACTTTCGAACATCATAAGTAATGCTTTGATCCCATAGATTTATTGGAATATTAAAACGAGAACAAAAAAAATTAAAGGGATTCAGAGACAGTTGTATAAGCAGAGCTTCAGGATTTAAAGATTGTATCCAGAAATTACCTGTTGAAGGGAAGCTGGGCTGTGTGTACAAGTCTTGGACCCAGGTAGAGCCCTATGGTGAATGGTTCCAGTGACTCGATGCGGAATGTACCTCGCTCGCCCTGTAAAGTGGGAGACCCCAGGTCTCCAGGCAGAATAACTTTCTCAGGCTTTTCTCCGACAATCTTTTTTTCAATTGTTCTTGCACTGAGGTCCAGGGTGAGGCTGTCACCATCAGGAGAGCTGCACAGATTCAGTATCAATGGGATGATGGAAATAAAAAAAACAAGAGTTGGGAAATTTAAAGGAGATGCCTGCTCAATTTCATCCATATACATACAGTTCAGGACAATTTAACCAAAATTTGCTGTTAAAAAAAATCAAAAGAATTAGTCTATAATTATTAAAAAAGTTTGAAGAAAAATTTTTTCTACATTTCCAAAACTTTACAAAGTATGATAAGGTGCAAAATTTAACTCAAGTCTCTAAAATACTCTAAAAAAAAAAGCCAACTCCTCTTTCTCCATTCCACTCTCATACACCATCTGTTCACCAATAGGATTACAAAACGATCTACTTAGACTGACATGCATAAGTTTTAATATTAACGCCTCTTTGCTGACTTGGTTGAAGAGGTGAAAAAAGCCAACATTTTACATATGCCTATGTTAGATGGGTTAAAAAGCCACCCAACTTTAATTAAAACCAGATTGCCAAACATAAGTTTTATACCTTTCATTATTGATCCAGTATTGCTTGACAGCCTTTAAATGATGATAAAAGGCTATCATTTTTATTCAAGTTTAAATCAGTGCAATAATTATATTTGATCAAAGACTTTCTTTTCTGGTATGACCTGCAGATCCATCGTTAAAGATTCCTGCCTTAATGTTAGCTTACACATCTCACCTAAAAGACATGGAAAGAAGTTTCACATTGCCCTGAATCAGCAATATTGAGCAGACGTGACATCCGAATGGGTCCAAGGCAGCCCTAACTATGAACTCTGAAGGCCCTGTAAGCTTGATCTGTGCCCCATCAATGAATCCTTTGATCTCCACACTGTTTTGAATGTCCTCAGGAGTTAGAAACTTGGGCTCCACCACCCTAGTCATTTCCTATGTTTTATGGATATCAAGATAAAGAGAAATTTGTGCATGACAAGATACAAAGTTGTAAGCAGTACAACAGTTGCCCCATAAATGTGTCTGATCCCCTAAGTGCACTCTTTTACATTCTAAAAAGTGATCTCACATAATGTGCATAGAGGGAGTGTGTAAAAAAGTCAATCTATCCAGCATCTAAAATTTTCAATTTTCAATAAAATGCCATATTAAAAAAAGATCTTTTAAGTCAAAGAAACAGAATAAACAAATTCTTGTCAGACATTATGGCCTTCAGAATGATTAACACACAAAGCTGTTTGTTGACCAAGCTGGTGAAATGATTAATAAAAAACAAACATGAAACATAATCATGATAACAAACAAAAGCAAACAGACCTACCGCAAGCAACGAGGCTCTCTCAGGCCCAGTGCCACATATCTGACATGTCTCTTTCTGCCCAGGTTTAAAGGAGTGACTATTTTGACTGCCAATAATAGCTAAGTGAGGATGAAAAAAAAATACTTTTTTCTCAAGCAAACATTACTCTTTATTTCAAGTCACATAAATATCTCAAAGCAAAAGGGATTGAGATCAAATAATATGAGTAATAATTGAAAATAGTATACAGTTCAAAGACACAGCCAATAGAAAATTTATATTAAATTTAAGTTCTCTAGGTTATAGACTTAGCCCAAGTTTCACACTTTAGCTTCAAATCTCTGTTATCTCCTTTAATGAATCTGGTTTGATACATCATTTATTCTTGTCAATTATCACAAGCAGTGCCAAAATTCTGAATTCTGCTTAGACTCACAAACTTCTTTCCACATTTCTGTGATTTCAGGTGTTGCATAATTGACATGTTGACAGAAGCTGTGTCTGACTGAAGCAATAGGCAAATACCCCATGCTGCTATCAATGGTCTGTTTCGTGTCAATAGAACAGAATATAACCTTTTTTGATAAACCAATCAGATGCCTTATACCAAAAAAGGTTTGGTTTTGCATTCACATCAAAAAGAGTTTGAATTTGGCTCCCGTTTGCTCTCTCCTTGGTTCACACCTCAAACCATTAACAGTCCTATCAACTGTCTCTAGTTTCCAGTGCCATTTAACTAAAATTTTTGGCATCTATTCTTAAACGTATTGGTTTGTCAAAAAATATAAACACTTAAACTTTAGCTGACTTAGTCCACTCCATCCGCCTTTGCTGTTTAAGCTATGCCACCGCCTCCAGATGTATCAGCCACACCGCAAGCCCTGAATGTCTTGGCCACACCGCAAGCCCTGAATGTCTTGGCCACACCTCAAACTCAAACTCTCTCTACAACACCACCAGCTCTAACTATCTCTACCACACCTCAAGCGCTAACTGCCTCTACCACACGTCAAGCTCCAACTATCTCTACCACACCTCAAGCTCTATCTGTCTCTACCACACCTCAAGCTCCAACTATCTCTATCACACCTCAAGCTCCAACTGCCTCTACCATACCACCAATTCCAACTGTCTCTACCACACCTCAAGCTCCAACTATCTCTACCACACCTCAAGCTCTAACTGTCTCTACCACACCTCAAGCTCCAACTATCTCTACCACACCTCAAGCTCTAACTGTCTCTACCACACCTCAAGCTCCAACTATCTCTACCACACCTCAAGCTCTAACTGTCTCTACCACACCTCAAGCTCTAACTGTCTCTACCACACCTCAAGCTCTAACTGTCTCTACCACACCTCAAGCTCCAACTGCCTCTACCATACCACCAATTCCAATTGTCTCTACCACACCTCAAGCTCTAACTGTCTCTACCACACCTCAAGCTCTAACTGTCTCTACCACACCTCAAGCTCTAACTGTCTCTACCACACCTCAAGCTCTAACTGTCTCTACCACACCTCAAGCTCTAACTGTCTCTACCACACCTCAAGCTCTAACTGCCTCTACCATACCACCAATTCCAACTGTCTCTACCACACCTCAAGCTCCAACTATCTCTACCACACCTCAAGCTCTAACTATCTCTACCACACATCAAGCTCTAACTGTCTCTATCACACCTCAAGCTCCAACTGCCTCTACCATACCACCAATTCCAATTGTCTCTACCACACCTCAAGCTCCAACTATCTCTACCACACCTCAAGCTCTAACTGCCTCTACCATACCACCAATTCCAACTGTCTCTACCACACCTCAAGCTCCAACTATCTCTACCACACCTCAAGCTCCAACTGCCTCCACCACACCTCAAGCTCCAACTGCCTCTACCATACCACCAATTCTAATTGTCTCTACCACACCTCAAGCTCTAACTATCTCTACCACACCTCAAGCTCTAACTATCTCTACCACACATCAAGCTCTAACTGTCTCTACCACACCTCAAGTTCCAACTGCCTCTACCATACCACCAATTCCAATTGTCTCTACCACACCTCAAGCTCTAACTATCTCTACCACACCTCAAGCTCTAACTGTCTCTACCATACCACCAATTCCAACTGTCTCTACCACACCTCAAGCTCTAACTATCTCTACCACACCTCAAGCTCCAACTGTCTCAATCACACCTCAAGCTTCAACTGTATCAACCACACCACCAGCTCCATTTGTCTCTACCACACCACCAGCTCCAAATGACTAACCACACTACAACCTCTAATTATTTCCACCAGAACATCATATCATCTCGACCATACCACCAGCTCCAACTGTCTCGTCCAATCACCAGCTCCAATTGTCTCCACCATAACACCAGCTCATATTGTCTCAACCACACCAGCAGCTCCAATTGTCTCGACTGCACTACCAGTCCCAACTGCATTGACCACACCTCCAGCTCTGTCAAACTCTCAAGGTCTCTTCAATCCCTTGGTGGAGGACATATTTATCATTTCTAAGTGACCAGCAAAAGCAATGGCAAACAGAGAAAAGTCTAGGACAATAAGAAAAGCACAAGAAAAGAGAGAATTGGCTGCCGCAAAAAAGAGAAATTCCTGAATTAGACTGAATTTTTAATAGCCCTAGTCTAGATCCCCAAGTTTTAAAAGGCCCTGGATGTCTGAATTATTTAATTAGCCTACACCTACATAATTTTTCTTGCCTCAGAAAATTTTGTTTGGTTTACAATGCGTTCAGTTTCATTAAACCATGTAATTTGTTACACAATGTATTTGCTCTATTCAATAGTCTGGTTTTTAAGGCCTATAAAACATTTTTTGCTTACACATTTTTGTGAATTTTGTTATGATTTTTATTTTATAACACCATAAATTTTCTATTAGGCCTACATTATGAAATATATCATATTAGGCCTATGTCGAAATTACCACAAGCACTGTTGAAATTACAAGAGCCACTGCTGAAATTGATCCCAACACTGTTGAAATTGAACCGCAAAACTGTTGAAATAGCAACAACACATGTCAAAAAGCTTATATGGTTTTGAAATGCTTCAATAAATTTATTTGCACGCATTCTGCAGAAACCAACTATTGTTTGAAATGAAGCGTAGAAAATGCCCTACAATTTGGTGCGAGCAGGACTAGATTTGGTTCAGTAGAGCTGAGTTATAGTCTCTTTCGCTAAAACAAAAAGTATAAACCTGGCAAATATGCAACACCGGACCCCTATGACATCAGATAAGTTATGGTGCCATCATAGATGGCTCAGACTAGTGTGTGCTCACATCTAGTATGAGTTAATTCCATATGACATCTATAGCTCAGGCTATTATCTGATACATGGCAAAGACTGCTATAACACCATTAATGGTATGTATTGCTTCAATACGTCTAGCACAGGTATAATCGTACCTGGTACAGGCTGCAGAGCATTTGACAGTGAGCGTATCTCCTCAAACACCAGCCCTGCCTGGAGAAGCTCATGCACCACAGCTAGACGGTACTTCATGAAACTATTCCAAACAAATCCCACAATATTTTTGTGGTTGCTCTCGCCAGAAGATGTCTGAGATGTTGGATCAGCTACTAGATATGCATTCAGATTGAGGACTTTACCTTGTTAAAAAATAAAAAAAATGACACAGAAGTTCATTAATATGATCATTATTATTATTATTATTATTATTATTATTATTATTATTATTATTATTATTATTATTATTATTATCATCATCAAATGTAACTGGCCTAAGACAGCATTATTAAAGCATGTGCCACGCAGGCCACTGAATGGAAAAAAATAATTATATTTTGAAAGTTATTCTTTTCAGAATCAATACTTGAATACACAAAAAAACTGCATACAATTTTTATAATTATAAAAAATATCAGAGGCATATGAAATACTTTGATAGTTTCCAATGAATGCAAAAGTTGATTGATCTCCAGCTTCTTCTTTACCTTCCCGAGTTTTTAGGACGGCACACAATTATTCGGATAGGATCAAGTGCCCAAGAAATTTAAGAAAAAATAGGAGTAAATAACGAATTTCAGGTTTAAATGAGATTGAAAAAAGTTGATTTACAATTTTTTTCAACATTTAACATAAAAAAGTTTTTTCCCAAAGCCTTTGACAAATATGCTAGAACTTATTCTAGATATTACTAGAAATAGTTCTAAGCCTGAAAGAAAATCTGGGCAAGATAAACTTAAATCTCTATGTAGAGCTCAGAAACATAAAATTATTGTTGATGTCTACCAAGAGTGATCTAGACTGAAAATCTATCAAAGATAAATTTTTTTAAAATATTGAAGTCATACATTTAGGAGAAAGAAAAGAAGATGAAGAAAATCAAAGTAATGTTCTTTAAAATCTGTCAAAACAAATATCTTTTTGCCAGTAACATACAGTTTTTTAACTTTGTAGATGAGAAAAAGAAAGATCCTATTCCCAGATGATCTAATGCATTGATTTTTGTAAGTCAAAAACATTGCAATGTTTTCATGAGACACGTACAGACATATACAGTTCTATAATTTACTGTGTGAAACGAGAATTTGTAAAGAACACTGCTTTAAATTTATTGCTGTATGTAAATTAGCATGTTGTGAAAAGTATATGCTTATTAAAAATCTTGAACTTTTTATTTAAAAAATTCAACACAGTAGGATGGGTTAAAAAAGTTTGTCAGTTGGTTCACTGGTTAAAAAAACAACACAAGTATTATGAAAAAGATAACTTAAACATTGAAGAGCTCTTAGTGAAAGATCACCTGTTTGAGCCACCATCACAGCCAGAACTGAATCATAAATAATAACACCTCGCCGCCACACATGAACAGGTGGACAAATCTGGATCACTGATCTAAGAATCCTCTCCAAAATGCTGGATGTGAAGTTGTGGTTCAGAGCAAACAGAAATCCCACATTCAAGCGATCTTTGGACTTCTCATCGTTTTTAGTGAAGGTGAAAACATTCTTGAAGTCAATGTAAAAATAAAAATGAATATAACAGCTTTCTTGGGAAGTATAAGTTATCTGTCTGTCACTGTGTAGTATTTTTCCCCATATATCTATCCTCCCTGTCTTTGTATCATTATCTTTTTGTCTCTGTGTATCTGTCTGACTGTGTCTGTCTGTCTGTCTGTCTGTCTGTCTGTGTCTCTCTCTCTCTCTCTCTCTCTCTCTCTCTCTCTCTCTCTCTCTCTCTCTTCTAAACTAATTTTCTTTTTAATCTGAGCTCCACCCTGTCCATCCAACTCCCTGAAAAATTTATCCTTTTCTTCCATTTTCTTCAAGTAAAATAAACAACCAAACCCTCATATGTATCAGATCATTTTAATTAAAAATGCAGAAAAGAAAACCAAAACCTCATCAACAGACAGAAAACTTAAAACTCAACACTGGGCTCACTTCATCCATTTTTGGTTGTTCAGGCACAGAGATTAAGGTTGTAAAAGTCTGGGCTGAGCATTTCCAAAGATATGGGTAGCTGTTGATTACTTTTTCCACCTGGTTGATGACAATTATACCAACTGTTAATGTCACAAGAATGCAAGAATAAAAAAAAAATAATAAGAACAAGTTTAACAAGATCTCAATAGAAAGCGAAGGCAATATTATCAATGGAGCTTTCAACACTGTCTTACTAAGACTTTCATTTAATAAGTGACCAATACAATGTTTTCAAGTAATAGTTCACCAAACTCATATCAAATCTTTTAGGTTTAATAAATTTTATGCTTACAAATTACATTTCCATAATAATTCTACAACCTTTAAAATAAACAAATGGTTTTCATGGTCAGACTGACAGAATAATGAAATACAAAAACACTTTAATGTTTGAACCTGTTTGATTCTCAATGTTACTATGATAGGAAATATTGTATTTGAAGCATCCAAAGTCAAAATTCATTTTGCCATTCTTGGAAACTCACCTAATTTACTGTGACTTGTCTAATACCATTCTTTAAAGTTGTATTATTTCCAAGAACTCTTAATGTCTATTTATTTGGTTCTTAAAATGAAATTGTCAAAGAACAAGCCTTATCTTTATAACACTTTGGTGTATGAAGCATCAATAAATGAAACTATTTAAAAAAAAATTCTAGCTACAGATTTTCGGTAAATTAAAAAAAAAAAGGTATCAAATCTCTGAAAAAAAATCTCATATTTTGAAGTATGCTTTGACAATTAATTTTTTTCTTCATATGTATTTAGCAAAGACAATATAGACAACACAAACTAAAAACTTTAAAATAAAGGATCAAAGAGGATTTTCAAAGTTTCAATAATGGATTTAGGTGCATTAAAAATTTGCACAAAGGAAACAAAAATGTCTAATCAAACCTGAGCCCAGTCAAGTTTTTTGTTTCCCAACTCCCTCTTGAGAGCATCGATAGTCCACACTGGAGCTGAGTCCTCAAGGACACCAAAGGAGCCTTGGTTAGTAGTGCCATCTAGACTAGGTGACAGCAGAACTGACAGGACATTGCACAGCCAAGTCGAACTGGCCACATAGGTCTGTCCTTTACTTTGCCACATATTTAATTTACCCTAAAAAGAAAAGAGAGATAATAATGTCAGAGCTGTTATTCCAACCCTTTTCCCCATCCAAGCAAGAACTCTACGGTATACTTTAAAAAAAATTTTTGTGATCAACGAAACTGTTGTGGGGAGATATAATTATGCAAAACCAAAAGAAATGCAAGGGGCTACATTTCATAATTAATAAACAGCAAAAAGAATTAAATTGTTCTCACAAAGAATTTTGATACCCATCAAAATAAAAGATATCTTCGGCATTACTGGGATAAAATAGAAGGATGCACACTGAGTTTAAAGCTGCTTAGGGGAGGAGGTCTACTGTTTACACAGACTGAGCCATGGTGAACAAAATTACATGTATTTAAAAATGACATATCTCCACCTGTTTACTAATCTTCTCTACTTTTTCATATTCTTTCACAAACTTATAGTCAATAGATCTAAATCTTATATCAAAACTGAGAGATTTTAAAATTTTAGGTAAGGTAATAAGTGCCTTGTCATTTTCAGTCTGGGGATTGTTTTTTGTCCATTGTTTTGTATTAAAAATGTTATTTTCCTATTCAAAAAAAAAACAACCACAAAAAAACATCAATTTTATCAGAACTTGCTAGCTTACATTAATATGCATTACCAGAAAAGAAAACAAGAGAGGGAGAGAAAGATAGAGACAGAGAGTGGAAGAGAGAGAGAGAGAGACGAAGGGAGAGGGAGAGAGAACAATAAAGTATTGGAGGTTTGGGGGACGGCAGAAAGAAATAATAGAGTAAGAAAAGGAGAGAGTTAGAGGGTAGAGAAAAATAGATAGAAATTAGTGAAGAAATCAGTGAGAAAGAGCAAGGTGAAGTGAAAGAAGACAGGAAGGGGGGGGGGGAGAGAGAGAGAGAGAAAGAGAGAGAGAGAGAGAGAGAGAGAGAGAGAGAGAGAGAGAGAGAGAGAGAGAGAGAGAGAGAGAGAGAGAGAGAGAGAGAGAGAGAGAGAGAGAGAGAGAGAGAGAGAGAGAGAGAGAGAGAAAGCGGACAGATGCTAGGAGACTACAGTGAAAAAAAAAAGCAAAATTCTTTAGATATAAGATAAACTTATTCTTTATTTTAAGAACTTAAACAAAGTAACAGATACACCAAAACACTAAGCTCATAGAAAAAAAGGCAACTTAGTATTCTATAACGTGCCTCCACGACCCTGCCCTCCCAAACTTTCTGCATTGAGTAACTCTAGACTATAAAAAGTGTTGCTCAACATCAATCTCATTTATATAATTGTTATTTCGAATAACAAATGTTTTTGTTTTTGCAGAATTGGGAAAACTGATGGACATTGTATCCAAATAAAGAAGATTCGGACATTCCTCAAATTTCATTTTCAGCATTTGCAAAGAGCTGTAAAAAACTTACTATACTGGCTAGGAAATGCACAGCACCAAAAGGTCGCAGCCTTTCTGTGAATTGTGTATTCTTCAGCAGCACCTGAGCAGCCTGGTGCAGTGTATGAACACCTGTAGACAAATCAGCGGGACATTTGATGTGAAATTCTTTGGCCCAATTATAAATCTGTTTTGTGTAGGTGATCTTCTCCAGTATGTCCATACTTTCAGCAATTTTTCCAATCTCCTCAAAAAACTTTGCTACATCCTGAAGAATAGAAACCATGATATTCATTTGACTAGGATAAGAAGGGAAAAGAATAAGTGGAAATATAAAAGAGAGAGACAAAGAGAGAGAGAGAGAGAGAGAGAGAGAGAGAGAGAGAGAGAGAGAGAGAGAGAGAGAGAGAGAGAGAGAGAGACAAAGAGACAAAGAGAGAGAGAGAGAGAGAGAGAGAGAGAGAGAGAGAGAGAGAGAGAGAGAGAGCAAGATTGAGAGAGAGAAAAGGAGGAGGGATGAAGGGGGAAGAAACTGGTAAGAGAGACAGAGAGGTGAATTACTTTCAAATAACTTTTAAAATTAAAAAAAACAACAAACATATATGTGTTGTCGAAAGCATAAAAAATGTAACAAGTTATTATAGATTGATCACTTTCTCTATTAATAACTATACGCTAACACTTATTGCATCTGTAAAATACGTAATCTGTTTGTATTGATTTTTGCATAATATCATGAACATTTTTTTTTTTGACCTCAGTGTGATAATGAGGCAATGTGTCTTTAAAAATGAAGTTATTTGTAATTTGCATGTTTTTTTTAGTCCAGCTTTTGGTCAAGAGGTTCCTCAAATGATGAGAAAAATATATTTTCATGCTTTTGCCAAGTTATGCTTGTTAACCTGAATACACAAGGCAAGTTAAGTTTAAATAAAAAAAAAGAAAGAAAAAAGAATAATCAGATATAAGTCCTATTTATCCCTTTCTCCTCTTTAACAAAATAAGCGAAACTTCTTTTTTCACTACACAAAAAGTGTTTGTCAGCGCTATATTTATTTCTTATCTTTCCAATATAAGATTCCCCTAGCTATGTGTTGCAGTTAAAGTAGAACAGGCAGCTAACTTTAAGCAAGAGATAAAAAATATGAAAAACATAATAAGAATGTATTGGCTTTTCAGTATTTCTAACATCTGTTATTTTTTTTTTTTTATTGCTTACTCATGTAGCTCTGAAAATGGAGCAGCTAAAATATGCACTAAGAAAGAAGCAATCACCATTTTTACTATAATTTTCCAAGAAAACATAGAAATAGTCTAAAAAAAATTTTTGTTTTCATTACCTTTGGCTTATCCACATTAACCTCCAAAGATTTGATCTTGATATTTCTCAAACTTTTTTGAAGAGCTTGGGCTGTAGAATAACGAAGCTGTTCGCTCACAGGCATTTCTTTAACTGAGCTAAGATAAATGAAAAAGAAACATGCAAAGGTAAAAGTGGGTAACTCAATCTTGTTTTATTAAAACTCATATCTAACATTTATCTGCATTTGTCAATAATGAGTTGAAAAGGGGAAAAAATGTGCATGATTCTCTCCATAGGCCAAAAAATTACGTCTTAAAGTAGTAAATTATTCTGGAAAAGATGATTGTGTACATATACACTGCTTGTTATATCAATAATTATTTTGCAAGCTTATGCAGTCTTTGAAACAATGACGTCAAAGAGGAAGTCTAAAGCTAAACCATATGAAACTTTAAAAAGTTTCCTCAACATATCACAAATAATTATTTAAACTCATTTTATGAAACAGTCAAAAAAGTGTTCATATATAATTTTCCTTTTTTTTTTTTGAAGTAAGAATGCAAGGTGAAATCATGAATAAGGAAACATAACTAATTTTGCTAAACACAGGACATATGATATATACAAACATTCAGACATGTCACATCATAGATAGAAAATAGGAATTAAATATTATTTTAAAAAGCTAAGAGTCTTTCTCGGTCAACACAATGATTTTTTTTACATTTTTTGCTAAAAATTTCAAATCAAGTCCATGTAGAATTTAAATAAGAAAACTAAAGGTGTTATATTGACTTGGGAAAGGACAGTCTGTGTCTCTGAACCATGTCATTTTTAACGATAAGTCCTCCTTATCAAGACTACATTTCTTACTTACCTTCACAGTAACAGTGAAGCAATAATAAAAGCAAAACATTTTATGTTTACATCAAGCGTTCCTTCCTTTTTTTCAGTTCTTTAGCCAGAAAATTAGAATAATAATTATTTCCATGTAGTTTTACCATCTTAACACCAATTTGGTTACTATTGAGGCTGTTGTATTTAGAAATGTATGCAGCTGCTCAAAACTCAAATCTGGCCTTATTACACAAGGATGATAATAGTTGGGTAAGAGTGATGGTGATATTGATCTTTAAATAGAATATAATGTCTACGGAGAGTATAAGAAAATATTTACGAAAGAGAATAGTTTGTATCGATGATGACTGTCCTAATTTTCTCCAAAGCTGCCAGGACCTCATCTCTGATAAAGTCTGTTGGAACAATGCCCGCATTGTCATCATGAAGCCCTACTATAATGAACTGTGTATTGGGTTGCTAAAGGATTAAAAAGAAATACACATCTCAAAATGAATCTAACATAATTGAATATATTTTCGTATTTTGGCAATTTTTCTTATGATGCAATCATCTTTGCTTACATCGAAGAAAAAAAAAAAAGGAAAAAATTGAGGCCATAAAACCTGATCTGAAGTTCACGTCAGAAGGAAAACAGATTGGCAAGTGTCAAATTATGCCTCCTAGACTGCAATGATTATGACCACTTTCAATTTACACTTGAAGATACATATGTGGATTCCACTTTTTATTCTATGGTTTTTTTTTGTTTAAAACACTTTTCAAATTGAGAGTGATTTATTCTAAAACATGATGAAAAAATTAAAGAAAATTATTGTTAAGAGATGGGTCATTATCATTTTTAAACACGAAGCACTATGAGCCATGTTTTATTATTACTATATTATTATCATTATTATTCTTATTCTTATTTTTCTTCTTCTTCTTCTCTTATTATTATTATTGTTGTTATTGTTGTTGTTATTGTTGTCATTATTTTTAGTGTTAAAGAATAAGACAAAGTTGGTTGGGCTTATCTCATTCAAAAACAAGAAAATGTAACTAACTTTCCCTAGTGCTTCCATTATAAGGCCTCGCATATACTCTGACTCTTCTCGTATCTTCTCCTTGTCGTTGAGTTCTGTAGTCAGCACCACAATAGATCTATTAGTCAATAAGCCTGATGAAAGTGACTGCAACAAATTTAAAAGAAGTGTGTTATGTATTTAAAAAAGGACTGAAGAGTTCACAAGTACCTTTCCCACCATATACAAAAAAATATTAATTAATTAATTCATTTAAAACAATCATAAAATAATTTTTTTTTAATTAAAAAGAAAAATTGAAAATTTAAGCCACCCAACACCCCACTGCCCACTGAGCTCGTTTGTACAAACAATAATGCAACAGATCCAGCTAGTCCAAATAGCCCTGCATGGCAATGTGAACAACTCTAGACATCAACATGCACAGTTCCTGTCAATGTGTTGTTTTGCAGCTCACAGTGTTTAATAAAAATGTTTGACAAAAAATATGTATGAGTGTGAAATTCATGTATTTGTATATTAAAAAAAAATAGCAGTTTCCAATTTATACTAATTATAAGAGCTGGGCTTTAAAATTAAATTTCACATTGAAAATAAATCCAAAACACTGCATTCAGAGTATACAGTTCTTATAGAATCACACAGAATAATGGTGTTTGAGGTAGCGTAATGTGAAAACTTAAAAATTTGTGAAGACCAACATAATAATCAAAATGATGTGACGGTAAATTGGTAAGATCACAAAGATTTACAAAAGTCTCATTTACACAGATATAATTATAGCCACTGCAAATAATGACGAGGACATTGATATATGTTGCACCTTCACGTAAAAAAGATTAATGATAAAAAAAACCCGCCAACCTCATCAGCCTCTACTAGTGTGGCTGTCAATCCACCATCAACAGTGAAACCACATTCTATCTTGGGAAAGATAGGTTTTGTTGTCTGCTTCTCTTTCAGGACTGCAGCAAGCAGACTTTTTGTGCCAGTGTTTTTTGTGAGGATGCAAACCTTCACCAAGTTTTCTTTTTTGTCTTTCAAGGGTTCTGAAGAAACAGCTGAAAATACCCAATAATGTAGATTTCACTTTTCTTTTTTTTTTTTGTTCTGGGATACTAAAAAAAGTCATAAAACCGAACAAAAATCTATGGCACCCAAAAGTTTTTTGGGCTTTAAAATTACTCTTACTTGTGAAATAAAATGAGTTGAAAGTAATTATTTGTTTTGGCCTTGAATATTTAGAACCTTAATTTTGATTATTTAGCATTTCGTAAAAACATGATGGAGATATTCAGATCAACTTAAACAATGTTAATTATATGTCTTTAAAAAATATTGCATTTTACTGGTGAAAACTTCAACACTAGAATGAATCTAAGCATATCTCACTTTGAAATATCAGGAACAGAATATTGTTAAACAAAATCAGAAGAAAATTGTAAACCCCAAGACTATTTACATTTCCTAGAAAAAATGGTTATTACCACCTGATAAGTTATGTGAGCATAATCTAAGTGCTGCATTCATAATGTCAGAGAAAATTGTATAAAAATTCAAGGTCATTACTTTATTTTCAAATAGACAATCATGTTAGATGATGTATTGAAAACGGGTATGGACTGGGGTTGATATTGCCACTAGAGCTTATACAGTAAAAAGAAACTGAACCACACTGGGATATTTCTCTACAAAAAATAAAAAAAATGATTCTCTTTTCCTGATAACCTTAAAAAGTAATAATTTCAGTCTATCACAGATCTTTTTGCTGTCAATTTGTGCCAAATCTTTAACAAAAGTTTTGGTTTTTACAGTGCAATGTAATTGAAAACAAATAGTAACAAGTATAAAATATTTTTCTTTTTTTTTTTTTGGGGGGGGGGGGGGGAAGGATGATAAATTATGATTGTTGAGAATGATTTGTTTCTCTCTCATATGTTGATTGCTAATTTTTTGTTTAGTGTGAAATTTTAAATGTTTTTAATGGTTTGCTCCAAACCTTTTTGATATATTATCTTTCTTTAGATATTGTTGATTTAACAGATATGTTGCTACAATTACTGAGCACTTTAGTCATAGAAATTTTAATTTATGAAAGATTCATGTAACTTTCCGCTAAGTAAAACATTATATTTTCTGTGTGTGCAGTATATAGTTAGAAACTTCAGTGGATCTGGGCACACTTCATACTGGGCATTTCATTGAGGGCAGAGGACTGCGATATTATTTGAATGTGTTCTGAGACACAGAAGAAAGAGACAGGACGCTCTCACTTTAGCTTAGAATGAAGTCAGTACCTTGGGATCAAATCTCAAGATAGTAAACTAGTTGAGTCAGGCTCAGGCTAGAAACGATATCTATGTTATTTCCACTTCAATATCATTTTGAGATTAATAAATCTAGCTAAACGCCACCTGTTGTTTCTTTTCATTAAGTCAATGGCATTGTCTATAAATGCAAAATAATGGTACGGTGGTGAGAGTTGTGATTCACATGTAAGTCATTTGAACAATAAAAGGCACAATGTGTAATTAGTTTTTTTCAAATTTGTTTGATCATGTGCTTTGAATTTCTTTTTTGCATGTAATCACATTTGTTTGTTTATATTCAATTAACAATATGGTTCCTAAAACAACAAATATATATCTGAAACAACAAAATACTTTTACCTTTGGATTTTGCCTTTGCAGCTGCTGCATCAGATGGAGTAGGAGGAAAGAGAACTGAAGATCCGCTCATGCGCATCCCCTCTGCAGCGTGCCATTTTGCTGGCAAGAAGTGAACTCCAGTGCTGCTGAGGTCGACTGAGACAAGATCTGAACACTCTTCTGCTAAGGTGACCAAGCCAGTATCAGTGATTTTGGAGCAGCCAACCAAACTGAGCTGGTGTGTCAAGCACATGATAAGGAAATGTGTACAAGTGAAAAGTAAGAAATATAATTGAGAAATAAACACACACCACCTCAAGTCATCAATATTAGATAAACATTCTGGAATTTCTCAAAACTTTAAATATATAAATTTATGTCTAATTTTGATTTTTTAAAAAAAATTCTCTCTCCCCCCTTCCCTGATCTCTCTCTCTTTTCTCTCTCCGTTCCATCCTCTCTTTGCCTGTCTGGATCTGTGCTCTTCACTCTATTTAGCACTCCCTACCTGTGCTCTTCACTCTATTTAGCACTCCCTACCTGTGCTCTTCACTCTATTTAGCACTCCCTACCTGTGCTCTTCACTCTATTTAGCACTCCCTACCTGTGCTCTTCACTCTATTTAGCACTCCCTACCTGTGCTCTTCACTCTATTTAGCACCCCCTACCTGTGCTCTTCACTCTATTTAGCACTCCCTACCTGTGCTCTTCACTCTATTTAGCACTCCCTACCTGTGCTCTTCACTCTATTTAGCACTCCCTACCTGTGCTCTTCACTCTATTTAGCACTCCCTACCTGTGCTCTTTCACTCTATTTAGCACTCCCTACCTGTGCTCTTCACTCTATTTAGCACTCCCTACCTGTGCTCTTCACTCTATTTAGCACTCCCTACCTGTGCTCTTCACTCTATTTAGCACTCCCTACCTGTGCTCTTCACTCTATTTAGCACTCCCTACCTGTGCTCTTCACTCTATTTAGCACCCCCTACCTGTGCTCTTCACTCTATTTAGCACTCCCTACCTGTGAATTACATACCCATTTCAGTTTGGGGAAAGCCTTGACTAACCAACCAATGCCTGCATCTGTAACTTGGAAGCAGCCATCAAGGACAATTCTCTCTACAGCATTGAACCTGAAAGAAAAGAATCAATTCCAAGCACATGTATGGAGGCTTTTTCTTGGTAGCTAGATTACAAACAGACAAGGAATCTAATGGAAGTTTCAGACTAAAAGCAGTTAACAAGAATCAGTTTATTTCACACTTTACCTAAAATAATTGACTTATTTTGACTTCATCAGTAATATAAATGCAAACATTTTAATAACAAAAGACATACAAACTGCTTCCTCTTAGGAAGGTTGCTTTCACTTCAAATTGTTGACTGTGCCAATAAAAATCTTAGATTAAATCTTCCACTCATAAGTAAAGTTATGTGAATTGATTTGCTACTTTAAGCAGTCACTGAGTCTGTAAATAACTCAACTGTTGCATGCAAATTACTTTTATTTTCTGAGGGGGGGGGGGGGGAAATATAAGTGAAAAAAAAAAGGAAAAAGAAAATCAAATCCATACTCAAAGATGCATCTTTAACCATGTACCTTAAAAAAAAAACAACTTTTCATCATGTTTTGACCCCAAGTAAAATGAAAAAAATATGTTCATTTCAAATTCAATGTCACATCTTAATCTTTTGATTTTAATGTGGTACACAACTTTTAAATGAGAGTTTGAAAAAATTATAAAAAATCAATTTATATCACAGTAATCAAAATTTTTTACAATGATGATTTTTGTTATTTTTCAAAAAAAAAAAAAATAGCACATTTGGCTCATGAAAGTAAAAAATTTCATATGATTGAAACATAGCAAAAGCTCCTGACAAGACGTGGAAAAAATGATATAGATAGATGTCTTTTTCTATGTGACCTTCATTTTTTTTTTTTGGTAAAAAAGGTGGTGCATCAGGGCATTAAAGTAAAATAATAAGCAGCAATGAGAAGAGGTATAACACATAAGTAGAAAAATTAAACACTGATCAGGTACCTAGCAGATTCCTTGTCTTTCATATCAGCCAAAATAGCAAAGGTCAGATCAGTCAGCTGTGACAGGCATGAGAAATCCAGAGTAACCTCATCCCTTGATGGGATCTGTAACACTATAAACTAAGGGATGATTGGAAATAAAAAAAAAAGAGCGAAAAAAGTTGAACATGTTAAACAAAACCAACAATATTAATGATAATGATGCTAATGCCAATGTTGATGATGATAATGATAATAATTTAAATAATAAATAAATAAACAACATCAACAACAATGATAATAATAATAATAATAATAATAATAATAATAATAATAATAATAATAATAATAATAATAATAATAATAATAATAATAGTAATGATAATCATAATAATAATAACAAGAATAATAATAATTAAAAAAAAAAAAAAAAAAAAAAATAATAATAATAATAATAATAATAATAATAATAATAATAATAATAATAATAATAATAATAATAATAATAATAATAATAATAATAATAATAATAATATTTTAAAACAAGGCATTAGATTGTATTTGCAATGATAATAAATCACATAAACTTAGAAAAAAAAATTTTTAAAACCTAGATTTTGAGACAAATTTGACATAATGTTTATCTAAATAACTTTTTGGAAAGCTTTCTGTAACATATCATGATATTCAATATTTAAAATATATCTACCATGTTTTCCAGCTGATTTTTGTGCAACTGCAACTTCGTTGATGCAAATAACAAAAGAATGTATTGTTGCATTTTTTTTTATAAATCCTGTCATATGTTCTATATCTATGCCTTTAAATATCTTTCTCATCCGACAATTTTCCACTTTCAAGTGTATGCCTACAAAATTTGCTCCAGAGCAATCAAGTAAAAACAAATATGGTTGCTAGCCTAACAATGTTGTACAGCATACAGTAATAAGTCTTGATTACGATATGTCAAACCTGTTTTTGATCTTGCACTTCCTTACCACAATAGAGACTTTGACTGACAATTAAATCCTCCAGGATAAAAATCTTACAGTATTCATGTGAGGGTATGCTTTTCCAGTCAAACAGTTCTTAAATTTAAAAGATTTATTCATTTTAAACTGTTCACTTCACTGTATACTTCAAACAAATTCTCACACAACCTTAATCTTTCTTATTTAAAGGGAAAAAAAGGGAGATGAAAAGCTTATGGAAGAATTCATAACCGGTACAAGAAGAAAGTTCATTTTGAATCATATGTGTAAACCTAAATCTTTTTTTTTAGTATTAACCCTAATACATATTGATACCACATTCTAAATTTAGTACAGAGCATGAAGTTGTAAAAATCTTACTTTAAGTTTATGGACAGGGTAGGCTAGCCCATCCCAGAAGGCAAAGCACAGCATCTTTTGAGAGAGTGTGCTCTTCTTCTTGATTCTTTGGATTGTCTCATCATCGCTGCCCATGTCATCATCAAAACTTTCCACATTTTTCAGTCTGGATTTGTCAAAAGTGGCAATTTCTCTGAGCAGGCTAGGTTGCCTTTCAACAAAGACAAAATTTATTAAATTTGTTTTAGGGCATACTAAACTTTCTTCTTCAATTATAAAAAATCCACATTAAATTAAAAAGAAAAATCACTTGAAATTCATGAAATTATCTTATTAAAGTATCAAATATATAAGAATATCTTATGCCTGCAAATATTATTTTAGTGAAATGCTTTCTGAAACAGATTGAGTGCCACTAATAAGATAGCATGCGTCACAGTCAAATATGACTTAAATTTAGGTAGGAAAAAAAATCAACACATTTTAAATGTAATCCATAAAAATTCTACATTTACAGCTACCCAAAGAAAAGTTTCAGTGTCCTTCCTTTCAGCAACTTTGCAATTCAGGAAGCTTTTCAAATCTGACTGTTTTTAGACTTTATTTCAGAGCTTGGGTGTTGGTTTTATAAATAATCCTTGAAACTTGTAATAATCCATGTTCTTGATCATGAGATACTAAGTATATAGAGAGGCCTTTAAGTCATCTAAATATCAAATGACAAAAGGCAAAGAAATAGTTTATGACATTAGAAAAGTTATCCAATTATCTTAACAATCTCATATAATTGCAAAATCTTGATATTTTTTATACACCTAATTCCACCCATTCTTTTAAATAAAAAAAAATCACAAGTTGCCTTTTCTTCCTTTTGTTTTTCAATGCTCAATACAATTTTCAGATTATTAATGTCCATTAAATGGTTTTCCATATTGCTGCTAAAAGCATCTCATAGGACAAAGTGATGTGAGGTAGTTACCCTTTGCACTGTACTATAATGATAATAGTATTGCAAAGTGACTAATACTTTTAATAATTCTGTTATATCCTTCTTTGATGATTCAATTCTTCTTTTTTAACATAAATTTGTACCCAGTGATCCCAGGTTGTTTATAAATCAGCATCTTGTTCAGATGGAACAGAAAAGCTTAGGAAATCTATGACATCAAAACTCACTGAGTTAGTTTCAGATTTCTTGCTCGTGACTTAAAGCTTACCCTTCAGTTTCATACTTTGTTCCCAAATCTTTGGATGATTGCAGGCTTTTTTCAAAGTCAATCATGTTCATTGCACTGTAAAAAAAAATCGCCATTTTAATTAAATACATGTAATACGTAAATTTAACATCAGGAAAGATCTCATCATGGGCAAAATTGATGTTTGAATGTATGTAAGTGTGTGCATGCATGTTCGGTGTGTTTGTTGTGAATGTTATAGTAAGTAATCTAGACTTTTTCTTAATTTATATAATATGATATATATTAGTTTTGTGGAAGTTTAATATCTTTTGAAAACTATGCAAGTCATCTGTTGTGACTGTATGAATACAGCAATATAGAATGGCAACTATTTAATTTCATACTCCTGACCATAATATTAACTTTTTGCTTTAATTTACAGAAAATAAAATTTTAAAACATACATGTACTTGCAATTAGTGCTAATGAGCCGCATGCCAGAAATTTTAAAATTCTGAAAAAGTTGGAATAAAGAAGATGATTTCCAGCATTTTTTTTTTTTGCTAATTTACTTTTTTTTTTAAAAAGAGAGAAAAATTTATCTCCTCTGATAATCCTGATAATTTCATGCAATTTTCACCACTGGGAGTAAAGGAAGAAGCACTTTTTAAAATTCTTACACCTTTATAAGTGACAAGGATTATAGGCAGCTCATCTAGACTTGTTGCAAGGCAAATCTTACACATACAAAAATCAAATATAAAAGAAAGAAAAAACTTGAAGCACGATCTCAGTAGATTTAATGTCTACATACACAAAAAGAAAACAAGAACAAAATAAATTCTTACTTAAAGTCATGGTTTGACCACGGACTTTTTATTGGTTACCTTTTCTTTTTCTTTTTTGATTTAGCATCTTGAACAAGCGGCCTAATTTTAAAAGGTTGTTCAGTCTTTGCCTGCAAATGTTCACATAGGTAATTGATGATTATATCCTTATAAAATAAAACAGGATAATGGGATTAGTTGAAATGATTGTATGTGATTAGAATACAAAAATATATGAAAATCAGATAAATTTAAAATGTTCATTTTTAGCACTGAAAAGCAAAATGAATATTATAAGTTTGTTGAGGGCTTGAAACTGGACCCACATTTTTTAATCAGTGACCTAACGTTCAACTTGGATATTGATAAAATGTAAAATTTGAAGATAATCCATGTTGGAAGATCATTATTCAGATAAAAATCATGGCATGATTTGTCAAAGACAGCAATTTAGATAAAACAAACTAAAGATTTTACGCTAACACATTTGCAAGGTTAAAAATATTATATCATGTTATGTCTTTGTAAGTTCATGAGGAAAAAAAAGTCAGGCTAAAGCTTTAGGCCAATGAATGAAGATTCATCTAAGAGAATCCTTTAACTGAGGCATGAAAGGAGAAAATATCCATACATCCATACTGATAAAAGAGGACATGCACACAATTTTTTTTAAGTAAAACAAAAGTGATATAGGATATTGAAAATAAGAGAAAAAAAGTAGAGGAGGAAAATTCGGATTTAAAATATTGGAGAATTGATTTAATTCCTAAAACCTGCTGTGGACACACATTAAGCATTTCAAAAATTTAATTTTACTCTAATAGATTTAGTTAATATTGCACCCTATATTTGACATTGTCGAATAATTGCATAATACAATAAATGATTGCAGTGAGCTATCTACCTCTTGATTGGCTTCAGATGACGGTGCTGGTGATACCGATGGTAAAGAAGCATTATCCTCTAAACCTACTAGGATTTCTGGTGCCTTGGACTTCTTTGAGCGACTACTGGCTCTAGATTTCAAATATTATCAAAATACACAGTTAGTAAACTTACAGTTTAAGATCACATTTGTATGGTATACAGTTTGCCTTAGTTTTGCAAAAAATAAATAATAATAAAAAATATAACAAGTTCTTAAAAACTAGGAATGTAAAATTTGAACAAATCTGAAATAAGGAGTTCAGACACACATTTTCCCTCTGCCTGCAGAGAGATTTTATGTTACAAAAGCAAATGACTAGTTGCTCTGAACAGAAGAAATAATTTGGAGATGTTTCTTATTAAATAATTTTATTTTGGCCAAATCTTTTTATATAATAACGCTGCTGGTGGATACTTTGGAAACATATTTATGTACATTACTTTCAGCATATATTTGTAGCTTGGCCTTTTTCATATATAAAATTTCTTCTTCAATATGCTTCTAGTCAAGTTCCAATGGTTTTTCCAAGGGTTAAAGATGGATCACTTTCTATCATGATCTCCTTTATAATTCTGACAACAAAGTTTTTGATTGGTTTCACAACATAATTCATGATTTCAGTCAGTATCAGTATATAGAAAAAATAATCTTTGGATAACACTCCTAGTTTTAATATGCCATGGAAATCTCCTGACTTTACCATATTATTCATATCTAAGAAAGCTGTGTCTCTCCTTAAAAATGTGAGGGCCCAACAAAAAATCATTTTACTACAAAAATATCTGCAAATCATGCAATTTTTTTACTGGCTGAAATAAAAGATCTATAGTCCATGAAATGATTTTCTTTGATCCATGAATTTCTATGCCCTAAAGGATTTCATATAAATTTCAACACTCCTTTCCAAGTTTAAATCTTACCCTTCACTTGAAGATGAAGCCTTGCTCTTTGAAGCTGCTTTTTTCATGTTGAAAAATTTGTATCTCAAACTTCGTTGACAAAACAAGACTTCGGAAACTTAATCACATACATTGCTCCATACTACATTTGCAGCTTTTTAAAATGCTTTTTGTTCACATGCCCTGAAAAGTAAAGTATGTGTAGATAAGGAAATATGAATCAAAATGGGCATAAAAGAAGTGTTTTAAATCTTATTTATGAAACAAAGAAGCCCATATATGAAACTTGTAATTTAAAGAGACAGACAATTCTTAATAATAATAATAATAATAATAATAATAATAATAATAATAATAATAATAATAATAATAATAATAATAATAATAAATTAATAAAACCAAAAAATCTGTAAATAAAGAGACAGAGAGAAACATAGAGAATAAAAGGGATATAATGTTTTTTCAAATCACATGTTGTAGCATATTTGACTTGCAGTGACCTGTTTTAGGATGTTGCAAATTACAAATCTGCAGGGGTTAATAATTGATATTATATAATAACACAACTTTTCTAAGCTCATATAACTCAGTCATATTCATCTACTAGTTGCACACTCAGATTTAGATATTTGTATGGATTTACATTACAATACACAGAGGGAAGAAAAGAAGACATGAAAAAGTCATGGGGAAAACTAGTATGTATGTATTGATGTGATTGAAGGTGTGAAATGGGTTTAATTTTCCCCCCGACATGCTTGTTTTCACAAAAGAATGTCTCGAGGCAATATTATTTTATGGGTAGTTTTTGTTTTTGTAATTGTTTCACGAGATTTGGAGGTGCAACAACAAGGCTTCTTTTAATGCTTAACAATTTTTTCTTACAATTTTAAATCATCAACATATCAAATGGAAAAGTTTGCATATCCAGGGCTAAGTAATACTTATTGTTAGTAGAAAAAACCATGTTCAAAACAATTGAGCTGTATTTTTTCAGAAGAATTTGCTGGTAGATGCACTGAGAGAGAAAACAGATCCTATCAATATCTTTCTGTTGTCAGTCAGGTAAATAGATATTTGGCAAACATATATTCTTGTCTGCAGGAGGACACATTCCCAGCACTGGCTGAAACAGAATAAAATTTCCTTCCAAATTGTTTTCAAGTGTGATTAAATCACAAAAAGAAAAAGAAAATTTCTGACATTGCGAAAGGGTTTCTTTTCAACTTTGGCATTCCCGATGTGACAATCTGAACTGCAGCTGCAATCTTATGTTCAACTACAAAGCACTTTATGTTTTGACTATGTTGTATTTGGCTCAGACAACATTTCCCTTCTAATCTTGTAGAGGTTGTACTAGTTGGAGACTATTAATTTCTGGCTGTTGATCAAAAGTCAAACAAATATGATGGATACTAATGTGCCATTATACCAACTGAGTGGTAGGTATAGTTCTGGTCTTGTATTGAATCCAGTAAGAATTTGATACCAATAAAAATTTCAATACATTTTATTATAAATCACCACAGATTAAGAAGCCCACAGAGAGCCTGCCCTGAACAGAATGTAGAGCTACCTTTCGATCAATGCCTTTGTATAACTTTTGCTCTTTCTCCTTCATCTTCTTCTCGCATATTCCAACTTTCTTTTTTAATGCGTCTTTAATATTTTACCTCCATTTTAGTGGCCTGGAAGAAAGAGGTCCACTTTTAGACTTAGGCTGTTACAGATGATTTTCTCCACCTGATTGTACCTCTGAAACAATTGACATTGAACAGAGATCATTGACTTGATTAGATAATCGGACAGCCCAATCCAGTTTTGTCGAGGTTTCGAGTGTAAAATATTGACATTGATTTTAACAAAATTCGAACTATCAGGATACAAAGAGAAAGAAAAAAAAAGGGAGAAAATATGAAGTTTTCTTTAATATTTAAAAAACTTTCCACGATTTTTTAAATAAAAAAACTGTGGCTCTTTGAAGAACAACATAATTAACTGCAATGTTTGTGGCTCCCATTGCACAATAAATTATAAATTAGGCCTACTCTGAGTTCGACCAACAGGCCAGATCTAGCCTGCAATGTTCAACAGCCGAGTGGCAGCACTACTCCCTTCTCCCTTCTTTTCCCATTCCACACAGATTCACGCCCATATCCTACTAGACTACACCCTCTCCTTTTCCTCCGTACCTACTAGTTGCAGACTCTTTTTTGTAAATAGGTAAAAGGAACATTGACAAAACAATGCAGTGTTCTCCATTTAACTGTGCTTATTAATACCAAAAAAAAAAGCTGTGACTTTGAGCTTATTGGATAGATTCATCAGACTTTGATCTAATCTATATCTTTTTCTATAATACTTTTTAACAAGATCTATTTAGGAGACTCTGATGAAACCAATATCTTTTTCTATGCAGTTAAAGAGGCACAATTTGGTAAAATTAATAAACTGAATAATCAAAAAATTCATTTTTTTCCCCTGGATTCAAGTTATTGGGACTCTCAACTGCACGAATATAATACAGGTGGTTGCTAATTTTCCAGATGTCATTTGCTCTCTCTCTCTCTCTCTCTCTCTCTCTCTCTCTCTCTCTCTCTCTCTCTCTCTCTCTCTCTCTCTCTCTCTCTCTCTAAGTCTACTCTAAGGCATAGATGAGTTTGAATATTAGAAATTGGCTTTTTGAAGTTGCTTTCTCTCTTTCTCAAACAAATGCCAGTGATACAATAGCTGGACCATTGAGTTGGAGCTGCATTATTTACATACATTATGATTTGATATCGTGCATTTTTTCTGTCTGTTAATGGCCTAAAAATCAACTTCGGTGGTAGAAAGGCTGGATCAGAAGAACCTAATTCATGCCCACTTTTAATGCTAATCATAATCAAACTCCATGCACTAGAAAAAATTATATAACATAGCAGTCACTGTTATTGCATTAAAAAAAATAGATTTTTAAGTGGAGATGAACAGGTTTGGACTATTTCAAAAGAGCGAGGGTATGATGCTATGATTATGCCGAGTTAATTAAAAAAATGCAATATCAACCCGAACTCATCTGCATATATAACCTACATAAATGTGAGATATAAAATAGAAAAAAAGGGTTCTTTTGTGGTTCAATATGTTTCAATTAACAGTACCTCTATCTAGAACTAGATAAGATCTAGATCCGAGTTTTGGGTTTCATCAAGATCTAAACTCTCGATAGGAATTGATAGAGTCTATAGACCTCGAACCCAATGAATCAGAATTTGACTAGAATCTATAATACGGTACATTTAAAATCAAATTATGATGCAATTCATTTACTTTTTTTTTTTTTTTTCAAAATTGGAATGCTGGAACCTCTCACAACGAACCAACAAGGTTTCGTTTTTCATACAAATTGTTTACACCGTCGCTGGGGTGAGGCGGAAATGATCTGGTGAAGCTCTCCATCTTTGATAACCAGATACTATATGGTACAATGAAAAGCCTTCCTTTCAATTTCTCGTCAGATTGCCGGTGTTAAATATCAGCAAAGCAAAAAAAAACAAAAAAAAAAAAAAAAAAAAAAAAAAAAAAAAAAAAAAAGCAAAAAAACAAACAAACAAACAAACAAACAACCCCCCTCCACCCCCCACAAAACTAAGAATTAACAAGATAACAGCATACGCACAGCTTGTGCAGTGTTGCAATAAGTAACAGCAAAGGTTACAACTATCGCAAAAGCAGTATATGACAGGATAAAATCAAACTTAAAACACGCCACAGATTATTTCTCACACAAAATATTGGAGAGCACACCGCAAATCCATCAGGGAAAGAACAAAACAAAACGAATTACAGTCGTCGGAGAGCGTAATCAAAGATGAGTGCTCTATTTTTAGAGTAGTGAATGTGTGAACGGTAGAGAGGGGAATCTTTTGAGCTTAACACCTGTACTTTATCGGGATTGGAAAAATGGATTTAGATGCAGACAATAAAGACAGAAAAGATGAGAAGTAAAAAAGAAAAAAAAAAGAAAAAAATTGACGGATGAAAAAAACACACACGGGTGTCATCAAGAATTTAACCGTTATGCAAAGTTCACTGAGTACATCATTCCTGTGATACTCAACATCCAAATTATCATTGAATTTATGAGATTTTTCCAAATGTGTATTTTTAAAAGAAAATCTATGAATAGAAAATATTTGTTTCTCTTCGTGGAATTTCTTGTTTCAACAAAGTTTTGAAATATAAGCGGGGCTATAAAGATCAATGCTGTTCATTTTTATAACGTCTGTAGTCTCCAAAGAAAAGTTTAAATCATTCAAAATGAAGTAAATTGGGAGATAGATAGATAGACAGATAGAGAGATAGATAGATAAATAGATAGATATACCAATAGATAGGTATAGATGGATTTAGATAGATAAATAGATAGATAGACAAGTACACACACACACACTCATATATATATATATATATATAATGTATGTATAGTTATTATAAGCTTATATGTATGTATAATCATGTATGTTAGATAGATAGATAGATAGATAGATAGATAGATAGATAGATAGATAGATAGATAGATAGATAGATAGATAGATAGATAGATAGATAGATAGATAGATAGATAGGGAGAGAGAGAGGACCTAGGAATGAACCAGAACATTGAGAGGGAGAGGGGTAATGATAATATTAACAGGAGCGATAAAGTGGATGTCTGAATGTACCGGATATAAAAGACGTTAAAACAAATATGAGCAGGTAGCTAATTTTACAAACATTATTTTCCCTTTAATCTAGTATCATCTAAAACAAAAGAAATAAATTCTCACTAAGCAGTGGACCTGTTAGAAATAAATCAAAGAAAAAATTTTGCCGAAATTTATGGCATTATATCATAAAATTGTGTTCCATAGAACCTTTACATAGATTGGGAAGAGCATACTTTAGCTCTTTTCCACCTTTGCATGTAAGCTTATAACTTAAAGAAAGTAAAAATAAAAATAAATATACAAAAAAGTTATAAATGGGAAAAAAGAGAGGAAAATTCATAGTAGTCTAGTACTAAGCTTGGTAATTACAAAGATTTTAAAGTATGTTCTGTTTGTGGACTGTCTATGCAAGTTCGCGCACCATAATTTTGAGCAAGCTTGAATCCCAATAAAAACTTCACGAACGTTTTATATTTATTCAAGTAACGATCTAGGACTATTTTTTCTAAACTCTGAAAGCTAATATTTTAGATTTTGATGCAGTATGAAGGAAAAAAAACCGAACAAACAAAAAATAAATTAAAGTTAACGGTACTGGGAAAAGGTACGAGTCATTAAATTAATGTAGGACCTATGCCCTGACAATTTTGTTCTCTGCTCTCCTTTCCCAAATACCATGACTATTACACAATTTTGTTACAAAATTCATTCCAGATGCAATACGGCAACGTTATTGATAGACAAATTGAATGAGGCTTTTGCTGTTCTCAACAGGGTTTCATGTTGAAGCAGCACACTCGGGGTTGACTACGTCTTCATTTTAACACCCAAAACCGGGAGTTAGATGTTGCTCTTTGCGTTTTTTTTTCAAAAACTCTTCTTTTCTAAAACTAGTGCTGGAATAGCATCATATCCAAATGTAGTACTAGTAATCTTCAAATTTGAAGTTAGACCGTCACTTGTGGCCTACGTATTGTTGCGTGTGCTGAATAGAATTGAGTTATGTCTTTTTAGTTGTAATTTTTTTACTTAGAGACTCTCCTTGTTTCCTGCGTGCAAATAAAGGGACACAAAGGCTGTCCAAGAGAGAGAGAGAGAGAGAGAGAGAGAGAGAGAGAGAGAGAGAGAGAGAGAGAGAGAGAGAGAGAGAGAGAGAAGACTGCTTAAAATAACGCAAATTGAAAGGGGGATCACTCTGATGGATAGGCTAAAATGTCCAAACTCCAAAGGGCAACAAAGCATGGGCTGATTGCTAGCCAACAGAAGATCTCTAGATCTAGATTGAGTTTAATGAAGTAAAAAAAAGGAACAACAAAAACAAGTTTAAATGTAGGTAAAGTTCTAGCGTCAATATTGCGTGCCTTAGGCTCTCTGGATCAGAATCAATTGATCTGGTGCCGATTTAAAAGTAAAGTTCTTCACTCTGAACTAGCCAGGTGAGTGAAACTGGAAAGCAATATTGGTAATCTAAAGCAACCTTTTATAAGACCGAGTAAACCTTTCTCTTAGCATAATTATAATGTACCAAAGCTGTGTAACGTACCCCTATGACTGAGTGATTAAATAATCCCTGCAAACCACCCAATACTTCTAATTTTGTGATAGAAAAGATATATGCTTTTCTCATATTTTTTTGAAAGACAAACACAACAGTGCATTTATATCTAAAATTCTGCACCTAGATTAGATTACATAGAGAGCATTTTTCTTTGTAAATTGAATGGACATGATTTTAAAAAAATGTTTTGAATGGTCTGTGTTGTTTCAAAGGGGTATTTTTGTTATATTTCTGTTGCTGGTATTGGCATTTCAAATAAACATAAATTAAGAAAAGAACACACCTAAGCATCATCAGCATGATGACATCAGATGGATTTTAAAAAAAATTAAGGTACAAGAACTCATCAGCGTCATAAATTGATGATTAATGACAACCAAGAACAAAAAGTTTCTTATAAAAATACCTTTTATCTTGTCATGTATACATGCTTGCAGTGTGAGAACTCTTTGTTGAAGTAGTCTATATGTAGGACTATAGTAAAGCTTTCAATCTAAATAAGACTCTCCTCTTTTATTTTTTGCATATGTAAAGGATTTTCTTTAGCAGAATGTAAAAAGAACATGGGTTTGGAATATTAAGGCGGATAAGTTTAAATAGGCATGTGATTGTAATACAAATTCACATTGTTCAAAGCAAATTTTTTTTATACTCCCCCCCCTCTCTAATAAAATGCATTAGAGGAATCCAAACCCTCTTTTCATTGGTCTTTCCTCATTAAAGCTACAAGTCCTCTGATTTCCATCAACCACCCTTTTTTTTCTATTGCTTTGCTGTGAATGGACATTTTCAGATCTGAAAGTGTTTGAATTTTTTGAATAATTATGATTCTTGCAAGACCTATATTTGTATCATTGCATTATATGCAGATCTGACCCAACTGATCAAAGACTTTTTAGAATAATCCCAACCTAAGTCAATGAGATTTGATTCATCAAAAACAAAATATAATGAAACCCCTAATAACTAATATCAATTTGATTCCTATAGATAAAAGAATATATAATAGAACAGGAGAAGTTAACAGTAGAATAAAATTTTGATAACGGAAAATTTCTTTAACATTTTACCAACAACTTTGTTGCAGATTTACTTTTGACAAGTCAACATGGATTCAGATTCAACTGAAAACCAAGTCTCAAGTGATGGGGTCAAAGAAATTTTGGCACCTGCAGAGGGACCTAGGGAAAACTTGGTGAGTTTCTGTTGATTTTAGATCATGAGAAAGATGTTTTTTAAGGGATACCCTGAATTTATCCATCTCTATCTTTTCTGTATACTCTGACTTTCAGGGTACTTATTGATTAATCTCCCCATCTACTCTTCCTCAATCTTCCCAGTCAAACACAGCAGCTGGCCCATACCTATGCATTTGAATAGAGATTAAATAATCACATGGTCACATTGCATGGCCTTCCTTTTTCGAAGAATAAAGATCAATGTTTGATTGTCAAACTCCAAAACCTTTGAAGATTGTTTAACATGTAGTTGCCTTTTTTTTTTTTTTCAAATCTAGCCGTAGATTCCTTATTATTTTGTCTGCTGTATTTAGTTTCTCTCTTTGAAAGAATAAGGCAGTAAGGCTGGTATTATAAAATAAATTTTAAACCATTTAAGACCAAATTGTTTTGAGGAAGGAAAGCTTTGAGGCACAGTTTAATCATTGTTGTCCATACGCAATGTATGTTTTATATTTATAAACTAATAATTAAAAAAAAAAGATATAACTTTTTGCTACATTTCACAAATAATGCAAGGATGATTTATTACTTTTTATATTATTATTATTATTATTATTATTATTATTATTATTATTATTATTATTATTATTATTATTATTTATATAATAGCTCTTGTTGTTACAAAAATGATTAGTTACTACTTATCACAACCTAATAATATTTAAGAAAGGAAACAAAAACAAAATATTAAATGAAGGGTCATATTTTTCAAACAAGAAAATTGTTAATTTTTAGTGAATACATTCATAAGAAATGCATTCTGTATTCAATTTTTCATCTAGCTCTTTGACCTGTGTCTCTTTCTTTGTCCGCTGGTTTATCTGCAGACTATGAAGCAACACACATAATTTAATGCCACAATTGATGCAATCACAGAATGTGCTGTTGCTTTTTGATTATACTGTGTGATTGAATTTAGTTTCCATCTATTTCAAAGCAAAAATTTGTCATTTTTGATTTCAGATCAACACAGCTATCAAATTCCTTCAAAATCCTAAAGTGATGACAAGCCCACTCTACCAAAAGAAAGCATTCTTAGAAAAGAAAGGTAATTTATGGATCGAAAACCTGTCACTACTTAGAAACGATAAGAGTTTTGATGTAAAAGAAAAAGAAAAGCAAAGCAAAATAAAGTATTTCATGAAAATTTAATTTAAAAACTTCCAAAGTGAACTGAGTTCAGGTCTGGAGCTAAAACTTGATTTATGCCACAAATTTCCTGCTTTTAGTCCTTTCACCATTACGAATGTGAAAGGATAAATAAAAAAGTAAGTGGGTTTTGGAAAGCCTTAAAATTAGCAGTGTTTAATGTAAGTTTAAACATCTATGCATAAACAAGATATAAGAAAAATCATGATCTTTAATTTTAATTATTTTGCCTCCACGTCAGATCGGAATTAACAATACATCTTGTGATATGTTACAATCCAAAAATCATCTTTTGATTCAACAGATGTCAGTAGACAGAGACATGAACCAGTTTACTTGTCTCGAATTTCTTATGCAACATGCAATAATTATTATCCTTGAGTAAACCAATTGTGGCAGTTACTATATTCCCCTTATTAGTCTCCGAGACTGGCTTTTGGGGTGTTTATCAATTTAAGGTTTGATATTTGGTACCAGTCTTTGTTATTTTTCATAGCACTACCTACAACAAATGCCCAAAACAAAGCAGTCCAGGATCATAGCCAATCTTGGAATAAACACCTAAACTTCCTTGCTAATAAGCAACTAGATCTATATCTAATGGAGAAACCACCCTTTTGTCACGTGGGATCAGTATGTTATTTTAAACTTGAAATTACCAGCTTTTATAGATTTAAACTTTCTACTTCTATTTGTGTGTATATTTGGTTCCTCTTAGTTAAGAACCAAACATTTATTGTTACAGGAATTAAAAACTTTTTTTATTAGCTTCTCTATTTTTTTTATTGTTTGACCACAATGATTTGAAAAGTTTTCAGTATACTGTCTTTGAGTGTAATGTACATAACAGTTAATACTAAACTACTTCTCATCCTAATCTTTCCCATCATTATTATATCCATACACAGTTTGTCTTTGTACTTGCAGGTCTGACACAAGTGGAAATTGACCTGGCAGTCCAAAGGGCTGGAGTGGTTGAGACTACGTCAGCTTCCATGGCTGTCAGCAGCTCTTCCACTCATCCTGGCCAAACAGCTCAGATTGGGCCACCTCAGGTCTACCAGGCAGGAATAGTCCAACCTCACTATGTGCCGAGTAAGTAATTTGATTCAAATCCCATGTATATCTTAGGATGCCGTTTGTATTATGTCTTGCACCCTGTCTAAATTAATCGGATTTCATGCTCAAAGGTTTGAACTATATGTCAAACAATATATTGTTACTTAATACAATACTTAATAACAGTAAAAATTGCATGACATTAGAAATGTCTGTGGTCTTTTTATATTTATATATTTATTACAAAAAATTATGGGAACAAGGCATTCATCTTTTTTTCCAAGTGCTGCTTTTCCAAAATCACACCGTAAAGCCTGATTTTTAAGTTAAGGTGAATGGTTGCAAGGAAAAGGAAAAAAAAATAATGGCATCACTGTCATTGAAGCTTAAATAAATTTTAAACTGGTTACTATGTTCTGTAAGCTCAACTCAACATGCTAAACAAAAGTGGAGTTATTAGCTGTCTGAATGAAAATACAAATAAGTCCCTGGTAAATGTAAAACATTATAACTAATCAGGGCTAAATAAGGTAAATGTTTCACAAATTTCCAGTTTCTAATTTTGATTCTTTTGGCTCTTGCTTCAAGATGATGAAATTATGAAAACTGAGGAATTGAAGGCTTGGAGTAATCATAGTTTAAATTTGTTTTGTTTTTTTGCTTCCCACTTTCATTAGTCCCCCCACAATCTGGCTGGGCAAGAGCAAGAGATCTTACCATAACCACTGCTGTTGTTGCCAGTGTCTCCTATGTTGTTTACCAGCTGTTTCAGGTATGAACTTACAAATACATCTTTTTCATTATGTTTTCTGCAGTCCTGACAAGCAATTGATACTTTTATTTTTCAATAGATCAAATCAAGCGAAATATGGAAATGATGGGCTTATATTAAAAGTCTGTTCTTGCAAACATGGAATTTTATAGTAAAATGAATAAGATTTATGGCAAATTAAGTTTAGTTGAATATATTGGAGAAAAATTTGAACACTATGAATGTCTATGGAAAAGTGAATTTTTCAGCATTCACAGGGATGTAAATCGCTCAGATTAAATCTGACTTCAGACTTTTATTCTGCCTCTGGTTTCAGCTCTTACTGTCATAATTAAAAAGATCTTTATGATTCTTTTTTATGTATTTTACTTTATAGACAAACTCAAAGAACTACTCAACTACTCAGCTCCATATCTCAACTAAACACTTCCTGTTTATTATTTTCAACATCCTGTTATAAGTATTTCCACACCAGGTCTAGGTTCAAATGTAGACCCACATCCCTTGCTATTTACCCCCAGGTCATTTCTGTTTCAAAATGTGACTGTCTCAGTTTTTCCTAGAGACTCTTAATGGAGCTAACACATTTGAATGTGGCTATTTGGAATGTTGTTTGTTATTACTAGTACTAGGATTCTAGGCTACTACAGGAACTAGAAACACATTCTAGAAATTCCGTCTATTTTTGATTGCCATGCTGCTTTAACTCCGGATATTATTTGCTGTTTGAAACAAAGTTCTTTGTATTACTCTAATACTAGATTACTGTTTTTAGTATACAACTTTAACTGCATTCTATCACTATTTTAATGTGTTAATATAACTATAAATTGGATAATTCAGATCTAGATCTAGATAAAGATTTTTTAAGATTTATTCTTTGTGGAATCTAGGTCAAGCTTCATTTGAGATAACTGAGGTCTAGATCTAAAAGATTTAGATTATGCATTTATAATCTAGGTCTAGTTTCTCAAAAGTATGAGTGTAGAATTGGGTCTGATCTAGATCTAGATATTTGAGGTAGTCCTATATTCTAGATACCAGTTTACAGTCCTGTTGATCCATCTCTTTGTTACTAAATCTACATGCAAACAGCAGGAAAGAGAATGAAGTCTCAGTCTCAAAAACTAAGTAAAAAAATTAGACCCAAAATCAAGAAACTTGGTCCATCTGTTTATGAAATATTTCATGATATGAGATCAGAAATTGAAATGCCCTCATGCACACATTCCTCTGTGGAAAGGGTTAATCTTAATCAAAATCAGAATAACTCATGTGCTAGATTTGAAAATCTATTTTCATAAATCTTAAGTATTAAGTTCTATGACTCTAAGGTGAAAACCAAATTAGAGCATAGTCATGATCAGATTTTATTTTTTCAGAGGTCATTTACCTCCCTGCATTCAAAATCCATTCACACGCTTTCGTGTTTAATCCTAAGTTTGTGTGTTTCAACTATATGTTGGATAAAATTGCAAGCTCACAATTTGTTTGCCTCTAAAATCTTCAGTAATATTAAAAATCTTTTAGTGTGATTTTATCTGGAAAAGCATGGTTGAATTTTTGCTAAATGTCTTTTTGAATACTTTTCTTCCGGAAAGTTAATGAATACAAAACCACTTAGAGACCTTGTGAATAATTTATTTTCCAACTCAAATAACTTTGCTGAACATGCAATGTTCATCGTTTATGTGTCTAACAGAAATATTTTCGAACATGGCTGCTTGGCAAGTCAGATCATGAGAGGCGCCTGGATCGCCTGGAGCAAGAAATCAAGGCAATCCAATCTATGCAGGATTCCCTGAGTCAAATCTCTGCCACACTTGCTACAATCCAAGCCTCTCTCGTGGAGCAGCAGCAACAGGTCGGGGCATTGTTGAAATCTGTTTGTGTGACTGCATAATTCAAGGATGTTGCATTATAATGCATTTTGCTTAGGTGTAATTCAGTAAATACTAGAAATCTGCTACTTCTGTGCTTTCCTAATATTATTAGGAATCTTGTTCCCGCTAAAAGTGCTTGTAGCTGTTCTTTTATTTCAACTTTTATGGTAATGAATTTTTTATGTTTTATAGATAGATTTGGATTTCACAAAAATAACAAACTTCTCTTATTCACAGCCTGTTTTATCAAATATAATAGTCTGCTTGAGTTAAACTCCTGTTTCTATAACAGAAAGCTCAGCTTTCCGATGTTTGACCTATGATATTGATGTTAACTCTAACTAAGTTTTGTAAAACTAGCCATCAGTTTTTACAATTCTACTGCCATGAACATATAGATTTAGGAAGTGAATATTGTTATTTGCAACTCCTCACCTGCTTAATAGCCTGAACTGGAAAAAAATGAGGCTTAACCTGTGATTAAAATACTATGTTGACTACTAACTCATCAAAAAGTTTATGTATTTAAGATTTAAGATAAAATTTGGTGGTGATATGCCACAAAAAAAAATCAACAGATATTTCAAAGATTATCCAAAAGGGCATGGAATTTGTAGAAAGAGAGATGGGAAGGCAGCATAGGAGAATGGACAAATCTAAAATTGAAAGAAGCCCTTTTAAAATATAGAGTGATGTGAAAGGTTATTGCCTGATCATCCTTAGTGTCCTACCCATCACCTAAAACAAGTGAATTGAAGTACGATTTTGCTGGTGTTGTTTCTTTGTGAAAAACTATTAAGATGTATTAAAAAGTTGTAGTTAATCTTTAATTTTATGCTGAGCAAATCCTGGCATTTCTGAAAAGATCCATCAAACACATCAACTTTATTTTAAGGCCTGATTAGACACTATGCAGCGATCAAAATTCTTTGACATCTTTTTCTAGCAATACTTTCTTACTTTTGCTTTTAAAAAAGTTGAAGATGTTGCTTTATTTTCCAATTTTTCCCCTTAGAACATCACGAATCGAGGAGAGTCACAGGGATTTGCAGATCTCAAAGCAGACATTGCATCTCTCAAGGGCCTTATGCTGAACAAGTAGGTCATCTAAAATAAAACCAGTAAATCACATGTGAGAATCTAAAAAGTAAAAACGTTATACCTGAAAGAAATGTTGTTTAAACTTGATTATCTTATGAAGATAGAATTAGGAGTATATATACCTGTCCATAAATTTTCATGACTGAGCAGGTGATAAAAACCTTTATCTAGTGATGCAAATGATAGTAATATTCTTTACTAAGAAAATTTACCAAAAGCTTTATTGGCGCAAGAGACTTCTCAGAGAAACCAATGTCAAGGCTGGCTCTGTTTTTGTTTGTCACGTTCATACGTATTCAACAACATATTGGTAATAATTATCTGGATTGAGGCGCAAAAAAGCGAACGAGCATAACATATTTCTGCTATTCACAGTTAAATCTATTTTTCTTGTCCAATTTAGAAACCAGTTTCCTGCATTGCCTACTACTGCTCCTATCCTTCCATCATGGCAACGTGCACCAGCTTCGAATGCAACACCTTCAGCTTCAACATCAGCATCAATATCCTCTTCATTGCCTACCGATTCATCTTCATCAACAGCAGCTGCTCCTACAAACAATGTTACCCAGGAAGAGACGCCCTCAGATCAAATCAATAAGGTACACAGAGTCACGGTACATTTGCAGCAGTAGCTTTATTTTTCATGGAGAAAAGATTAATACCAAAATGATCATTTTTTTTTTATTACTTTTGAAGCACAAATTATACAATGTGCATCATGTGAAAATCTCTAGAAACCTCAGTGGAGCACATGCATCCATTATGATGAAAGCTATTAGTGTTTAAGTGATTCACATGTGTCAAAAAACGATTTTAGCACATCAGGTATAGTTAATTTCTCATTAAAAGAAGGTTTGTCAGGATTTCTTGAGAATTTTTTTTTTATTCTATAACTTTGATCTCACCACCTAGTTAATTACTGCACAAAGGATCAAAACTGAATTTTCATACTGTCAGTCCAACTTTCTACCTACTGAGCTATGGCATTCCAGCGGTCAGTTAGCAGCTACACCCATGTACTGCCTGATTGAATGTGAGGTAGACCAGGTGGGTTAAGCTTCAAGTTGCATTAGCCAAAGTATCCTGACAGATGGAGCTGGCAGGATTTGTGAGCTATCGGCTCCTTTGAAATCTAACTGACAAATTGGTTCTGCATACTGGCAGTTGATGCTGAATGCATCAGACCAGGTGAACTCACCGAGCCCTTGTCTTTGAAGTATGTACATAACGAAGGGAGACATCAGGATTTCTCGCTTGCTAACGTTAACTTTCAAGCTTTCTGAGGATATCCAAATGGACCTATTCCTACTATTTTTAACATTTAAAATAGAAGATTGTAGAGGAAACCTCTGAGCATTCCGATCTGTCGATCTGAGCTACGCCCCAAGCAATGTTTTGGATGCTTTCGAGTTAGCAGACCAAATATTGACGGAGGATAGCGATATTGAGCCTGATGAGGTGGAATTTGATGAGGAAAATGATGATAATTTCCATTCCCAATTGGTTGAAGAAAGTTTGCAATCACTTTAGCAAAAATCTTTACCCAAATTGAGGTGTTTACCCGATTTTTAACTCTAGATCTAGAATCTAGACTAGGCCAGGATGAGATAGGGGACATAATTTTCCTACTTGATTTATGTAATCTAGACCTAGGATTTTAATTGAGTGTGATAAATGTAGATCTAGACTAGGCTTAGTTCTATGAAATGAGACAACAAATTGTACACCAGGTATCTGTAAATGTAGTACCAGGTATTTTATATTGTGCAACATTATGAGTGTCTACTGGTTGGTAACGTTTTCCGGAAATGAGAAATGAATGGTTTTTTTAAAAATTCGAAAAAATCAAACACATTACCTAAAAGGGTTAAAAAATCATTGTTGTAAAGATTTAAAATAGAGCAATATGCACAAAAAAAATGAAGTCTTTAACACAATTTAGTGGAACGCTAAAATCTTTTAAAATTTGCCAAAATGGACCTTGATGGGGGGCAGTCTGGCTTTAAAATGACCAGGGCTCGGTGAGTGAAGCATGTGTTGCGGGAGGGGAACCGAGGGTAGCACTATGCCACAATTGAGGGTCCAAGGCTAGGGACTTTGTGACAAATTTTGTTTATTCAGAAAGAAAGATGGGCAAAGTTTGTAGTACGTAAAGGAATCATCAGTTCATTATGGAGCATGATTGAAGTTTAATGTTAGTAAATTCTCAAATCAATTGTGATGAAAGGTACATTTGATTGTGTAAAGCAAGGTCTGTCTACACCTTAAAACTTTTGGGTCTAGTTGAGGGCAGCTTGTTCAATGAATGGTTCTGATAACTGCACACTGGTATGGCAAAAATGTGGAGTTAATGGGGAATAGGCTAAGGAAAACAAACTATTTAGAAGAATCCATGTTTAACATAGTCATACTAATTATTGTGGTCTTTCTCATTAGATCAAAACTGTTTGTTGGAGTTCATAGAAGCAGCTGCGCTGCATACTGGTGGCCAGTAAAATTTTTTTCCAGAAATTTTCGTGAACTAAACTGGAAAAAAAATATGATTTTTTCATCATACAGCTAAATTTGCAGAATAGGTGATTATCTACATAAACTACAGCTATCCCCTTAATTTTCTTATTTAAAATCTTCTTTTCTTGCTTGGTTCAAATGCCTGTATCGATGATCGAGATAGAGGAGTTGAGACCTTCTTCAGCAGCTCTACAAAATTCTACATTCTGATTAAACTGCATTAAACCAATAACTCTGAAAAATAGCTTCATTTGAGGTCTCTCCCATCCTTACCGCTTTAGTGCACTAGTCACCATAATTTGCCTGTTGACAATAATAGTATATACCTCATCTGCATGGGAGAGTAAATACTTTTTTTTTTGTCCATCTCAGCAGCACTCTGAAGATTTGGAGGAGAAAAGAGAAACAAAAGAGAAACCTGTTAAAGATGATAACCAGGTTTCTCTAGAACAGACTGAGCAGAAAAAGTTGGAAATGGCCTCAGTTGGAGAGGAAGAGGCCAAGGCCATTGACATGGACAACTCGGATACAAACTTTACAGTAAATGGAACTGCTGAGGCTGCACTAAGCTCAGATGCGTGACTTTAAAAAAGTTTGACATAAGCTCTGCATTTTTCTATGTTTGAACACTTTGTTTATTTAAGGTCTTTTTGTTCTTATTGAGCAGATGGGTATTATATATAATATATTCAGTGAAGGAAACAGGATTGAAGATTGAGATTCTCTAAAATAGGTTTAATACCGTGAAAACTAGAGTGATTTGGTCTATTTCTGTTTTCAAATTAAAAAAGAAAAATTAATTGAATTGAATTTTCTGTTGCTTTAATTGTTTCATTTAGCTTTCCAGATCATTGTATTTTAGTTAATTTAAAGTAAATTCACAAAATGAAATCGGGTTTGTATACCTAAGAAATATTGCATTGATTATTTATTGTTTTTTTTTTCAAATACCTGGTAATGAAAGAAAAAACCCAATAACTATGGACTGATAAAATGAGGGCATGTAAGATTTTGTAGCAGACAGGTTTCATGAGAAGCTAAGGAAATTATGGCATTTGAAATAGGATTCTACAGAATTCACACACCCAGTCTTTCATCTAAAAATAATGAACAAAAAATTTTTTTTTGCAACATTTAAATACGAAGATTTACACCTACATATTTTTTTCTGTTTGTTTATATATTTTGCTTTTCTCTTTTGACGCTTCAAAAATTAGTTGCAAGTGTTGGGAAAAATGTTTCTTTGTAAAGTACAAATTCTCTCACCCCTGCAGCATTTGCTAAGGATATAACTTTAGATGTGATGTATGGACTGGGAGAGCAAGGTTACAACTGAAGGTTATTTACTTTGTTGAATTATTGTTTGCTACTCATACTTTGACTCTCACTGTCCTGATCTCATGAGTGTTGAACAGACAGGTGTGCACTGCAAATCTGAAAAAGTTAATTTGATAACTTTAACCGATATAGTTATAGCTGAAAACTATAATTATAGGTTGAAGCCATTGCTAAATAAGAAACTGGGTCGATCATCATTATAAATGGCCCATTATCGACAGGAAGACTAGACATTACTATGCCCTAAATAAAAGTTGCTGCTTGAAGGACATTTTGCTCAAACTAGCATACGAGTTCAAAGAAAAAAAAACAAAACAGAATTAGTTTTGTGAAAGGTTTCAATTTATCTGTTTCAACCTCTCTGTGACAGAGAATTTTTCATGGTTCTGGTATGGTATCCATAATATATTTTTATTGTGGGTGTATATTACCTGTTATCACCTCATCTGTAAATTTAGTGATTACAAGGAGAGGAAAAGTGCAAAGGTTGTGACTATTATACAACATGACATTTTTGGGTGCTATTTTTCCTGTCTCTTTGGGTTGTGATAATTTAAATTTAAGTTAATTTGCAGCCTTTTTAATCTCAAAGATTGAAGATAACCGGGCTGGGCTGTATTTTTATTCAAGTAGTTTGTAACAAGTCCTAATGCATCCAATATAAAAAAATTTGAATTTCAAAAATATATTGGAAAGCATGATAGCTGAACTTTAAGTATAACCCTTTAAGTTTATTAAGTTAATGTTTCCACAGTACTTTTTTTTTCTTATTCATTGAATTTTTCTTTTCTTCCTTTTTGCAAGGAAAAAAAAACATGACGAAAGCTTAACTTAAAATATAACCCTATAAAAATCATTAAATCAATGTTGAAGCAGTGTGTTATTTTCTCTTTTTTCATTTTGTGTATATTTTTGGAGAAATTGAAAAACACTTCAATTATTCACTTGGCCCCCCCCCTCCCTTTTTTTTTATATATATTAAATTGAACTTGTACTGGTCAAGTATATAGGTTTGAATAGTTTTTTTTTTTTGTGAAGATATTGTTTCTTTTGATGTGTACCATGACTTTTGAATTATTGGAGCTTCTTGAAAAGAAATGATTTGAATAATTTGATAAACATATTCATATGCAATAAATTTTGTACATTTTCCTTACCAATATTTTTCAACGTTTATATAACTGATGCTGTGAGAGAGACAACAAGGAATGATGAAGACAGAAGAAGATTGGTATTTTTTAATACCATCCCCCTGAGTATGGTTCCAGGTTAATATTAAAACTTACAAGCAGTTTAATCCTGAATGTAAGAGTTAATGGAAAAAAACAAACTTTCTTTCATGATTTCTTTTTCCCCTGTTTCTTTCCTATAGTTTTGCCTGTGAATTTTTCTGTAGGCTGAGCAAATCAACTTGCACATCAATGAAGAGCTTTTCTAAAAGAAAGATTATGTACAATTTTTGTGAATTATTGAATACAAATGCCTACAAAGGTAAAGAAAAAGGAACATAAACTGCATTCTCAAATGATATAGTGTGTGTATTTTGATTGAATGACTGCATTTATTGGCAGCTGTTTGTAGAGCGAAAAGGAAAAAAAAATATCACTGATGAACTTCATAATCATGTTCTTTTGTGAAAAATAACCAAATAGTTAGGGATCTTAAATTGTGTTTCAATATTTAGGCAGATTTTCAGATAAAATAAGCAGTGGCAAGAATTTTTTTTCTATATTAATAAATTGTTTAACCTTCACTCATTACCTGATAATCAATAGAAAAGATTTTCACTAAGGTGTTTGCCTAATCATCATCCCGTTACAACATATTGATCAATAAAGTAGTTTCATACTACAGACCTTCAGCGTAGCAACAAAAATGGACAACAAATTGACAATAAAAATAAGCTCAATAGAATCTGCAAAATATAATTCAATATAAATAATTTTTTTATTATTAAAATAAAGAACTTTTACATACAATTACAACTGCATTTGTGAAGAATGCAAAGACATGCTACTTCACATGGTATGGACGGAAAATCATGAAGAAATTCACAGAGATAAATGATTATGTCCTGTCACTGGAATTTGCAATGCAAAGTTACCTTGAGGCAAATATAAATGGACAAACTAATAAAGGCATATGGTTATACCCATTTAAATTAGTCACAAGTGAACCTATGGTCGAAAAAGAATAAGGACTTCCTTTTAAACAAGAAATTAGCACATCAAATAACCTGCTCAACTGGAATATCTCCCTTGCTTTGGAATAAGTGATGTCAAAAGCTTCAAAATATCTTACAGTACCTTTAAAAAACATAAAGTTATACTCTGCAAAATACTTTTTTATACTGATTTTGAATGCTCATTGCAAATTTGCGTAAAGTTGATGAAGAACACACAAAACCAACTAAATTGCTCACAAGTGTGACATAAGACTCTTACGTTCACAACCTTTATCTTGAGTTTATCTTTACACAGGTATAGAAATAGTCACAGTCCCAAAGAACAGATTATTACATATAATTCAGGCTATTCTATATCAGTGTATCTATGGGAATTCGAAACACAAAGTTTATACAAGGGTTTTGAAGAGAGGATTAAAAAAAAAGGTAATATTACTCTTTACAGTACTTTCTATGAGAACCTTGTGACCTGATATTTGGAGAAATTTACATTAAATTTGTTAACCCTGCCTGAGTGTTCCTAATGCACATGTATGCATTTGTCATCTTTTTCCAAAATACACATGAACCTCTTACTTGAACATAACCTTTGTCACAACTTTATAACCTAGCTATGGTACTTAAACATCAAAATCATTGTGACAATAGTTTGGTAAGCCAAGCCAAATTAACTGATTAAAAAAAATGTGAGCTTTTGCTGAAGGTAGGAGACAAAGTTGTTTGCATTTGAAGACATCTTTGTCCATCTCTTTCCTTTTTTTTTTCAACTTTTTCTCCACCACTCTTGATGGAGCCAAAAACAGTTAAGTTATAGAAGCCAAATCATTTATCGTTTTATCCATATCTCCCATCCACTCCAGTAACTTAAAAAAAATAAATAAAAAAATGAGAAAGAGGAAAGTCAAGAGAAGAGTAATAGTCTTAAGACAGTGATAACTGGCTGAATGCCACAGTGACAAAGGTTTCCTGCAAAAATCCCCTGAAGATTTCAATGGCTGACACACTGAGAACAATGGCTGAAAGGCTTAAGATAACTTTCTCTGACTTCCAATAATAGATTTCAAGTCTAATAAGAATACATTTTGAAGAAAAAATACTTATTTACTACAAAGTCTTCATTATCTAATCGTTTTTAAAAGATGTATTTGTAAGGGATTATGGAAGGAATTATAGAGATATCTACACTTTATTTACAAATAGTATAAAAAACAATGTAACTGACGAAGACCAAATTCAGTAACATTTTCCATATTTCATGCATCCTTTTAACATCCCTTATGATAACTGTTTTTTTCATAATTTAAGAAAGCATAGAAACTTAAACATCCTTCAAAGTTCTTGTGGCATAATTTAATCATATGGGATCAATATTCACATAGATTAAAGCCACAACGAATTCCATGTAATTACATTTAGTAGTTACAGGAAGAAGAGATCAGATCTAAGCGCAAAGGAAAACAAAGGCAATGGACTGCTTTCAAGAGATGAACCTCCTGTCATAACATGATTTACAATGGATTCAAATTTGTTATTTTTAGTGGTGGTGAACATTCTTTTGAAGATCACCTAAGCCTGTTCAAAATACATCTATATGATCTAATTTATTTGTGTTAGACCCCAAGTTATCAGCTAGAAATAATTGTGGCAGAGAATGTAGACAAAGACAACAGAAATTACCTATGGTAATTAGTTTCTCATGTACTTTCATGAGTACACAAAAAGGTGAGAATTGTAGCTTCTCATGACTCTGTTTGGGGGCGATAAGTAAAATTCCTCAGGATTTATTCCTGATTGAAAAGTCAACACAACAAGATAATGACTGCCTGCTGAAAGTATAAAATTTGCCAGTTTTATACCAATTCTGAATACTTAAAAAAAGGTAGAAACAAACAGACATACTATGCCAGATCAAGAATAATTTTATACTATATTATAAAGACACAAAAAGTTTTCACAAACACAGCAAACTCAATAGCTGCAACTTCCAGTCTTTCAGATTCTGACATACCCATTCAGCACTAAAGATTTTGACAGTCTTGTAAAGAAAGTATGTCATATTAATTCATTAATAGCCTTTTCTAAAGCACATGATACCAATTATGTAGATAAGTTCCATAATGGCTGGGAAGGCAGAGCAGAAACCAAAAACGTACCAATACCACTCGCACGGCCACTGGTCAAAAAGGAAGTAGGACAAAGTGATGGCTGCTGCACTGTGGGCAACAGTGGCTGTAGAGGAATGTGAGTTAAGGACAACAACTAAATTCCTCTATTGCACAGAATAATTATAATATTGTATGCAGAATTCAATACATGTCAGAATTATGGAACCTACAGCACTTGAGTGCATTTTATTTTGCTTTTTTTCACACTTTACAAAAAAAAATATTATTTTTAATAAGTGGTCTCATCTGTTAATTTATATTTGCAGCCTCCCTTGAAAAAACCTATAGAAATAAAAGAGAATTTGCCTTTGTGGAAGGAAAATGTAAGGTAATATAAATTAGCATTGCACACAATAAAAAGAATAATTCATATGGCAAAAAACTGAATTTTTAAATAGGGAAACTTGAAGACTGATCCTCACAAATAGCATACTGTATTTAACAAAACTATCTAGAGATATGAAGGTCATATATTTTTACAAATGCTTTCAACATGCAGCAGAGAAATTCCACAAAAAGTTTTTTTTTTCAACATTAACCTTGAACCTCTTAAGTTTTACTGAAATGATGTTGGGACAATAAGAGCATGACCAATAAAGCTTGCAAAAAAAGAAACTGTAAATAAACTTCAATATGGATATATTTTAAGAAAATAGTATGGATAAGCTATTATAAATTTTAGATGCACATTTATCACCGGCCTTCCTGAAATCTGTGATATTTGACAATTGCATAACAACAACTTAGAAGCTACTGATTCATACACTTAAACCACCTTAACATTCAAAGCTATTAAAACCTATAATTTAAGTCAATTTGTGAGATCTTTATATATTTTTCTATCAAGACATTACCCTTATTCCCAGAAAACCTTTTCAGTGTTAAAAAAAAAGTAAAAGAATAATGCAGGAAAACATAAGGCGGAGAAAACTTCTGTTTTAAAGAAAGGATACAAATGAGTCCCTGGAAGTTCATAAACATAGTGATGCCTCCCATGAAACCAATCAGTTCCACAAGGAAGAATGCAAGGGTAATTGACAGACCAATCAACATCCTGTGAGGAGAAAGAGAGAACATTTTACACAATTATAAAGTGGTCAAAAAAAAGGACACACCAAAACAAAACAAATAATAAAAAAAAGTCCCACTGTATAAAATGAAGTAGACAAAGAAAAAAAGCAGTTAAAAAGACATAATAATGTGCATCTTTCACAGAATATCCTGGGGTACTCTGCTTCATAATATATATCTTGTTTAGGAAAAAAGCAAATAAAAAAGAAAATGCAGCAATGTTCAATATGTTGTTAAAATTACCTTGTGCACTGTATTAGTTACAACTTGGAAAGTCCCTGTTAACTAAACATGAGGATTTTTCTTTTTTTTCGTTATGTTACAAAATGCTTAATAAATAGAAGTAGTAATGTTTAAAACTGTAGTTACAAAATGGGAATGGAATCATAAAACTTCAATAAGAAAGAGAGAAAGAGAGAGTCAGAGAGAGGGAGGGAATACAAAACTGGATATTAAGATGACTTACTCCAGATCTTTATCATCATACTCAGAACTTGTGTAGTCTTCAGGTAAACAAGCTCTGATATTTTCCTCCTATAGAAAGACAAAAGAAAAAAAATTAATCTGTGTGAGTTAATGCAAGGAAAAGCAAATCTAACTTTAATTACCAGACTTATCAGCTTACACAGGTTAGAAACAGACACAAAGTTTTATTTTTGCATATTAGTGTCAGTGATGTTTGCAACTTTGCTTAGATTAATGCTGGTTTCATTTAGATCTCCCCAATTATAAATACCAGGGCTCAATTTACTGATGTTACAGATATTTCTTGTAAATCTGATTTCTATTTTTTATTATTGTTTCCTTGAAAAATATATTTTGATTTATCAAAAGAGAAAAGAAAAATCAGTCAGCAGAAAGCATGGCAATACAATGATTCATTGACAATCCTGATTGAACTGGAAATAAAACTTCAATTGGCATATCTGCTCCTATAATTCGTCTTTTTTGCTTGGCTCATGTTTCCACCCCTTCTTCCCCCCTAAATAAATTCTCTCTGAAGCCAAAATGAAAAGCAAATTTTACAATGGTCATTTCCTAATGAAATTGTGTTCACTACCTTTGAATGCTTGTGTTGGATGCTGATTCTGAAGATTATCATCTGATAACCTTAACACAATTAACTTTCTCCACAAAAGAGGTCATTTGAAAATCAAGTTTGTCCTCCTTCTAACCTTTTCATCATAATAATTTACATGTATGCATCTTGGGATATTTTTTTGCTGGGGATTCTTAAACAATTACAAAGAATCTAATAGACAAACTTGAAGCTGTATATATTCATATATAAACCAAGATATAATGACTAGAGAGGCGCCATAATATAGTAGAATCCCTTTAAACTGAAAAATTCGATGAACCGAAAAAAAGTCGAAAAATTGTGCGAATTTCCTCTTTGCCTTTGCACCCTTTCCCGCGATAAACCGAAATGCTTCGAAACGGCACTGCCTTTAAATCAAAATAACTTTTCTCTATCATTTCTCTTTCTTCCCCTTCTCTTTATTAACCCAGAGGGAAAAAAATCAAAACACACCCAATGCCTAGTACACGTAATTGTATGAAGGGAAGAGTAGACGTTTTCGACAATCTAATAGCTGATGGAGGGTGGGGAGGGGCACACCGATCAAGCCCTGCACTAGACCCGCACCCACACAGTCAATGAATGTGAATGAGGAGGAGTGGTGGTGGTGGTGGTAAGCGATGGTGATTGGACATTCACGCAAGGGATCGCCACTGCACCGTCTTGTTCGCGCAGTCGGTGGTTGTGCTTTTGCGCGTGTATGTGTGTGAATATAGTTCTAGTGCTTTGTGAGACGCTATAGATAGACACACGGAGCCTTCTTTCTTTGTCCGACGCACTGATACTGACACTAGTGACAGTGATACTGCATTCTTTGTAAGACAGTTGTATGTTCTTCAACACGGGGGGGTGGGGGGACAGGCACCGTAACACACACACACCGCCACAGTTCCAGTTTTTACATCGTCGGCATTTAACATCGACGCAGAGCTACTGATCAGTACATGTACTCTAATTTCTAATTCGCATTAGGCTCACAACTTGCGATAGTTTTTCAACATTAGGTTTATCCAACTCTAAGATGTCGAAAAGAAAGCACTCTGTTTACACATTGGAATTTAAACCGAAAATCTTATCCGAAGTGGATGAAAAGAACCTATCGAAGACAGAGATCTGTAAAAAACATAGCATCCCAAACTCAACGCTGTCTACAATTTTGAAAGACAGGGAGAAGTTACAGAAGGCTCGTGAAGATTCGAAATTTTGCCCGACTACTAAGAAAATGAAACTTTGCAGTCATGAAGAGCTGGAAGAAGCAGTGTTTCTCTGGTTTCGACAAGCCAGGGCAATGCATGTTCCATTGTCAGGGCCAGTTATTTTTGGCAAGGCAACAGAAATAGCAGTTACTTCCCCTGAAAAATGACCGAAAACAAAACTAGCTTTAAACCAAAATGTTTTTAAACCGAAATTAATTCAAAGGGCCCCAAAATTTCGGTTTAAAGTGATTCTACTGTATGTTTGATAGGACAAAGACTCAGGATAAGAAAAAATTGTGTGTAGTACTAACCCTTGTCCAGAAAATAACAATCACCAATACTAGGTGAGCAATGATGGTCAAAAACCTTGCTGGCACCAAGCCTGTGGACTGCATTGTGAATTCTGATAGCAGAAATCTCTCACTTCGGTTGAAAGATATAAAGCTCTTTAGTAATCTTCCACTCTGAGGATTAAAAAAAAATGATTAATTTGGTTAAAATTCTTCTACAAAAGTGTACAGTCAGGATAAAAGTGTCCAATCCAGCATTAATTGTACTGTACCAATGCTGTAAACTCAAAGTGAAAGGTAAAAATTGATTGCAGTCATAATTCAGTTCATAAAGAGGGTAATTGATTGCTATTTGAAGAGTTAAGGAGTGATTGACAGGTGGTGTAAAAAAATAAAATAAAAATGAATTTATCAAAATTGTCCTTTCAAGGTACAGAGAGAAAATTCACTAATGCCGTGTAATGGGTGACCAGTAAGTATACAAAAAAAAAACCAAGTAACATAACAGATTAAAGAAAAATTTTTTTTTATCAATGAGTGTTCAGAATGAGAAAAAGAAATCATTAGCACTTCCAATTTCAAACCCATACAACTAAAATATCGAACAATTAATACTTCATAATAATCACATGTAGAGTAAAACATGAAGATCACGATTTTAAAGCATACTGGCAACTTCAATCAAGGGGCAGTTATCCTATGAAAATGAACATGAAAATGAGACAAGAACATTTATCTCTTTGTACAAAGGATCAGAGTTAAATAAATAAACTTCATAAGATTATGATTTTGTGACAAATATAACCCTCATATTCTCTCTTATTATAACCCATCAGAAACTTATTATTTCTTAGCCCTTTCCTGAGCGAGGTGCAACACTAAAAACCATTGTAGATCTAACGTTTGTTGGTTTTTAACTTTCATCTACTTTTACCATCTAGTTCTAACAGTGAACTATTGTAGAGGTCCCCAACAACAAGAAATTTAAAAGAAAGGTTCATTTCAACATTGTTTATATCAATAGATTTTTTTTTCTTCTGTATCTTAATCTAATTCAAAGTATTTAAGGGGCTTATTTTTCTTTACGTTTTGTCTGTAAGGTATTCATATAAATTTGTTTCAATTCTATATTCTATTATACACCTGGTAGGATAAAGATTTCACTTAATTTAACATTTGATCTAGTGGAACCATTTCCTAACGATAGTCGACATGTGAACATCCAAAAATGAAGCTAATAGTAATAGGGGTAGAAAACGCAATAAATCAATTTTCTGTAGCTTTGGTGACAATTTTGGTATTAGCTTTATGCCCATTGAAAGGTGTCAAAAGATCTCATTTTCTCCATTCCCGTCTAGGCTAACTTTCAGAAAGATGCCGCCAGTTGACTTAGCGTCCATCGCAACCGTTTCGAGATATTACTAATTTTACTCTATAAAAAATCGAAAAGGAAAGATAAATTTTCAAACATCCAAATCAATTAAGTTTGCGCCTTTAAATCAAACTTCAATGAACTTATTGCTTACTCAGATCCAACTTTTATTGAACGAGCCAAACGATCGCCTCAATTAAAACGGCCTGGGCAAGTACAAACATTCCCCTGCGCCATAAGCTCAATCAACAAATGCGAGTTACTTGACTTTTTATTTTAAAGAGCGGCAACAGTCTCCCCTCTTTCATTTTGGAATAAAAGAGTTCTAGTAATGTTATTGCTCATTTCTATAAGCTTATTCAGATGTTGCACCTCGGTGATGAATTGTTGCACCTTACTCTCAAGGTAACTGGTTAGTTTAGAAATGAACTGATGAAAACTAATCTAGATCTAGATTCTAAATCTGAATCTATAGTTGTGTCAAATTTCTATTCTAACATAGACTTAGAACACGCTTATCATTCGATCTTTTGTCGAACAGAAACTTAAGTCCTGAACACATATTTTTGGATTCGGTAAGTTTAGTCGGAAAAAGCTGAGTCAAATAAATCTAAAATTAGAAAGACATTTAGATTTCTAGATTTAGATTTATATGGTAAATTTCATAGATCTAGAATCTAGATCTAGAAATATCTTATCTTCCTCAGTCTCAAGGACCATCTATTAGAGTCTAGATCTAGTAGTAGTACTAGATGAGGCCAAGATGTTGATTTTTAAATTCTAGATTCAAGATTCAGAGTTAATTGTAAAGATTCAGATCGAGAGATCTCGATCAAGATCTAGATACCCCCTCTCCCCTAAAGAAAAAAAAAAAGAAATAGTATAACAGGCATGTCTCCTTATGTTGCGAATTTAATGAAAATAAAAAAGAAAGAAAAAAAGCACTATTATTATTATTATTATTATTATTATTATTATTATTATTATTATTATTATTATTATTATTATTGTTTTTGTTATTATTATTATTATAATTATTATTTATGTATGGCAGATCTGTTTGGATTTTTTTTTCTTTTTTATTCTTTTTTCCTGTTGCTTTGATTAAGCTTGTTTATAATTACTATTCCAGAATAAGAGATATATGAAATTATTTTTTCATGACTAGTAATTTGAAATCATTCATTGTTTCATTGGGTAGATATATTGGAAATAGTTCCTTTTAGGTACGGACGTTTTTTCTACTTAGAAGAAACAGTAACAACACTATAGTGTGTTTCCTACTTAGAGACAGAGCTAAAATAAATTAATTTTTCTTCTTTGTGTAACCCCAAGCAAAAACCATGACCAATCTTTTTCTATGGTCCCGATCATGGTGTGTAAATTAGTCCGTACCTAAAAGGAACTCTTTCCCATATATTCGCAGTTCAAAACACTTCTATCGGTTCTAAATGATATCTGGAGCTTTACAAGAGACGGTAGGACTTCCGATTGAGTATCTAGATTTAGTTTAAAATATGATATAGGATATAATTATCATGCCAAGTTTTTTTATTGGTAATTCATTGTTAGAAAATGATTTCAATCTCTTTCTTCTTTATTAACCATACAAAAACCAAGCCCAATCATTTTCTATGACCTGATCAAATGAAGCTCTCTTAGGTATGATAGAGGTACGTTATCCATTAGGAAGTCCTTCCTTTAGATTAGTCTTCTCTCTTAGTCTTTATCTCTCTCTCTCTCTCTCTCTCTCTCTCTCTCTCTCTCTCTCTCTCTGTGTCTCTGTGTGACATTTCTCTTGGTGCTTGTCTTCCAACCTCTACACGACTTCCTCCATCTACCTCTTTTTTCAGTCTGTTTCCCTTTCTCCCTCCTCAGTGCTTGATCTTCATCTTTTACCACTATTTTGCTGTGTTATGAATGCACCTACTGTGCTACAATGTCATTGTGACATTTCTTTTAAAGTTACTGTCAATGGACTCAAGACTAGATGCAAAATTAGATGATTCCAGCAACAGGTTTAAAATCGTTTAATTAGCAAGTGAAGAGGCATGTTTTTTAAACTGTACCAGAATCACAATTTTTTTATTTATATTAACAAGTGGCGATGTTTGATTTTTTATATGCAACCAAAATAGTCATTTTAGAATCTTTTTTGTCTGCGAAAACATGATTCTCCTTAAAGCTTTAAAATAAAAAAAAATCCCCTTTTTTCATGTTATGTCACTCTCAGATTCTTTGGTTGGAAATCACTACTTATTAACCAAAAATATATTTCAATAGACTTAGAGTGAAGGTAGCTCTCTCTACAATTCAGAGTGCAGTTGTCAGTGATAATGTCTTTTTCTAAATAAATGTCTAGTGAATTCCAGCATTTGCTCACGAAGACCATCAATGCTCAAACTATTATGTCCCCCCCCCCCCCCAGATAGGTGTCTCAGTTGATAGTTTTTCATGACAATAAAAGTGACTCTGCAAGAGTTAAGGAAAAACTAATATAATTTTTCAGTATTTGAATGTTTCATCAAATTCAAACCTCATTTAGTGATATAGAAGATGTTCTATGATATACATGGATTAATTAAATTTATTATCTTTAGGGATAAGAAAAAAAGCAGTGGCAACAAAGGCACAAGTTTTATTAGTCTTTTTTTTCGTTTTTAATTGTGTCTTTTCTTGGTTACTCCTATGTATTGTCATCATCCTTTCTGTTTCTATCTCACAGCTTTTTTTATGGGTATTTTTCTTAATGGTTTTTAGGCTTTTACGTTTGTCTATATAAATTTTTTTCTCTCCTCAGTATCTGTCTAACATTGCTTCTCATTACTTCTTATTTATTGTTATCACTCTCTCTCTCTCTACTCCCCTTCTACCCATTTCTTTCACTATCTCTGTCCCCCATCTCTCTCTTCATAGTTCATCTCCTTTCCCCCATTCATGGTGAAGTTATTCCTTTCTATTTACTTCATTAAATCTATCTGGCTCTTTGTCTCTGTACCCCTTTGGTTAACCCACATTCCTATTAACTTCCCTTGCCTGTCATAGTAAAGGCAGACTAGTAAGTAACGTTTTCAGAGCCAGAGAAAACTTTCCCAGCACCCAGCTCTATACATGTATTACTATCATATCTATGATGCCAGCACCTGTCAAAGTGACCTAGTGTGACCAAAGACTGTTTTTACCAGCCGTATCAGCACCTCACACAAGACAACCTTGAGCGACTGATGTATTTACAAAGCGACAGAAAAAACTTCCATCAGCAGGCAGGCAGCACCCCTCCGTTGGTGTAGCATAATTGGGACCTGTCTTCTCAAAAAATTGTGTAAAAGCGTGCACACAGAATGAATTATCTTTAATAAGCGCTTGAATGCGTATAAATTTTTTTAGAAGTGTTCAAGAAGAAACTATTTTTACCCCGCCCCCCCCCCCCCCTTTTCCTCTGTACTTTTAGGATCACCTGAATCTTTACAGCAGTTATTTATGTTGTGAATTGGTTATTTGTTCTAGTTTAAACGTTGCTGTCCGCCATGTGTAAAAAAGAAAAGATTCACGGCTAACTGAATCATGATCCTAACCGCCACACCCAAGTATTGTCCATGTAAATGTGTTTTTGTTTAGTTGCGGAACATGTTATCATCGCCTTCTTACAATGCTCAAACAAAATGAGGTTACAATAGACTCTTATCCGTCAAGGGTGGATAGTTGTGCATTGTTTAGCATCCAATAAGTATCTACCAAGAGGTTTATATTAGAATTCCCCCCCTCGTTCTCAGATTATGATTATCTTCCCGAAAAATCTTAAGAATTTTTATGGGGAGAGGGCGATGTTCCATCAAACAAAGAAAAGGCTCAGGCACGTGATTTCCGACTTCGTTTCCAAATGGTCCAGCGAAGAGTAAACTAGAGGAACGTTTGGCTTTTTTCGTCAACCCAACGCTCCATCACCTGAGCTTTCTCGCGCCTCTTCTCCTTGACTGTGTGTGTGTGGGTGTCTTTGCTTTTTAATCCCTTTCCCTTTTGTGCTAATGCTTTCACTCGTCTTTTTCGTAACATTTTAGCGCTCACCAGTTTGTGCAGACTGGGTACCTGCGATATTAAAGCGAATAAACGTGACACTGAGGCCCCTTTGTATGGCTCCTTGGGCAGAAATCTAACCACGTCTTGAATATTCAACTCGGATGTCAGGCTCTAAGGGAAGAGGAAGGAGGATGTGGTGAGACAGAGAGAGAGTGAGTGAGTGAGAGAGAGACAGAGAGAGAGAGAGAGAGAGAGAGAGAGAGAGAGAGAGACAGTCAGACAGACAGACAGAGAGAGACAGAGACAGACAGATAGAGAGAGACAGAGAGAGAGAGACAGACAGACAGGCAGAGAGACAAACAGAGAGACAAACAGAGAGAGACAGAGAGAGAGAGAGAGAGAGAGAGAGAGAGAGAGAGAGAGGCAGACAGACAGACAGACAGAGAGAGACAGAGAGACAGAGAGAGAAACCACGATCCGGTGGTCAAAACGTATGTTTTTATTATATAAAATGTTCTTTTATTGCGTTGCGGAGACCATGTTTCACCGGGCGCTTAAAATACAACAACAAAACATTCAAACAACAGGGGAAAAAAAAACAACAACACAAAACTGACCTCCTCTCTTGGCTTGTTATTATTGCACGTTTTTTTTTCCCTTCTACTCTGTCGGAGCTGTTGTTTGGTAATAAATGTTGAAACCTGTCTAAATTGTTCGTGTCCTCGGCACCTGTAGCCGCTGGTGTTGTATAAACACGCAAATACGCCGTGAGACTTTCCACCAGTGCGGTCAATAAAATTGAACTCTTGGCAATGTACAGACTTTCTGAATGGCTCTTCAAAGGTCGATTGGTTCTCTTGGTCTCTCTCTCTCTCTCTCTCTCTCTCTCTCTCTCTCTCTCTCTCTCTCTCTCTCTCTCTCTCTCTCTAATTACAAATTTAGTGGGAACATATAACCTACGGCTAGGATTTTTGGTCCGGTGTAATAGTATATTTATACATGTATATCATTATATACGTGTCTTATATATATATATATATATATATATATGATCGTTATTCTAGCATTTTGTGACAGTACTCGACAAAAGGAACTTAATAATGATAATAACAAAAGTGATTACCTAGTTTGAATTTTGGTTTGCCATGACTCCAGAGTTTCGAGCCCGTGCGGCTCTCTTCAGATGCCTGTGGGAAATGGTCGGTGGTTTGTGTTTACGTTTGACAGCAGGAAACGTTTTCTGTGCACGCAGGGAGAGAAAATCTCCTTTCTTTTGTTTAGGGAGGGAGCTTAAAATTTGATATTTTTCTACCTATATATATATATATATATATATATATATATATATATATATATATATATATATATATATATATATATATATGTATGTATGTTATATAAGACACGCATACACGCATAGTGAATGAGAGAGAAAGAGAGAGAGAGAGAGAGAGAGAGAGAGAGAGAGAGAGAGAGAGAGAGAGAGAGAGAGAGAAGATTATAATATAATCTATAATTCAATATAGTCGATTTTATCTTTGTTATTAAAAATAAACAAGTAGGCCTTTGTGAATTGTAATCTAAACTGTTGAATTAAGTTTCTCACATAGAAACGCAGCGAAAATCAACACCTGGGTTCCTCATCGTTACCGTTGAAGTTTTTATCGAACCCCACGGAACAGTTGTATGTGGCGTAGGTTTGAAACCATGGTCCGTAAAAGATGAACTTAAAGACTTTTTTAACATTGGATTTGAGATTTCCTTGTTGTGGATGGGTTACATCAGTCTGTCCTACTGACTTTGCCAGGGAACCAAAGTGGGCGGTATCTGATCAAGACATTTTTTATTCGGAGCTTCTGTATGATAGAAATACTGAAAGCTCTCGGGTTGATGGATAAGAAAAGGTAGTTTCTCGCGCGGTACAATACGCGATCTCTCTCTCTCTCTCTCTCTCTCTCTCTCTCTCTCTCTCTCTCTCTCTCTCTCTCTCTCTCGTTCTCTCTCTCTCTCTCTGTCTCTGTGACGTCTCTTTCTCCCTGTGTGTTTGTCTCTCTGTCTAGTGTCTGTCTGTCTCTGTGTATGTCTCTTTCTGTCTCTCTTCTCTCTCTTTCTCTTTCTCCCTGTCTTTCCCTTCTCTCACTCTCTCTCTCTGTCTTTCCCTATCTTTCTCTCTCACTCTCTCTCTGTATTTCCTTTTGTCTCATTCTCTCTCTGTCTTTCCCTATCTTTCTGTCTCACTCTCCGTCTTTCCCTTTCTCTCACTGTCTGTCTGTCTGTCTCTCTGTCTCTGTCTCTGTCTCTCTCTGTCTCTCTCTCTCTCTCTCTCTCTCTCTCTCTCTCTCTCTCTCTCTCTCTCTCTCTCTCTCTCTCTCTCTCTCACCTGCTGACAAGTTAGTGTGACACACGGCTTCTCAGGGAGCAGTCAGACCTGGAGGCGAGGTTAACCGCGATATTCTGAGTCACTGACGTGACGACAGAGTTCTCTGCCCTTGCCTCCACCTCCGCTAACACCGAAGCTTTTGAACTCTGTTGTACACGACATGCTTACTGTTAACGCGTAAGCTTGCATGACCGCCTGCTAAAACTGCTCGATAGTGATCATTTCACCGAGGCTATTGAACTCTGTTGTATACGACATGCTTACTGTTAACGCGTAAGCTTGCATAACCTGCCTGCTAAAACTGCTACACATATAGTGATCATTTCATCCAGGGCTCCCGTCACGCAAACTGGCACGTGGTGGCACGTCACCTTGCTAGACGCGGCCTCACTTCAGACATTTTCAAGAAACGAACAGAAAAAGCATGAAAACGAAATTAACGCCTCTCCGTAGAGTCGACCTACCCCGTGTGATTCGTCATTGTTTTGTAAGTACATTGTACATGATTGTAGTAGTAGACCTGGTGACGACCACAGAAATAAATCAGAAAGAAAAATAATAATATTAAAATAAGAAGAAAATAATAAGCAAAATATACAATGCCTTAAAGAACGGTTACAGCAATGAAGATTATGTAACTGTATCGAGTTCGGAATTGGAGTCGAAACCTAACCCGAAACCATGTTGTCGGCTCAACGCTGGACCTATTCAACTTATTAGCACACAACCACTGAGACTTAACCCCGGACCTGTTGATTTGTTCAGGGCCCACATAATTAGTACCATACACAAAGATTCTCTCTGTTGCGCCATTCCCTCCCTTTAAGTCCTAACCACCATTTTTCCCAGTTAAAACACAAGCACAATCTCATCCTGCTTTTTTGGACGACTGGATGTCTCACCTGCACCGGCCCAAGCCCAGATTTTTTTTTCTTACATTTTGTTACGGTAACTGAGCATGAGATAAGTATGCGCGGCTGCCTCTCAAGTTTTTATTTGTGGTGCCACCCAGGTCGGGGAGAACAGCACATGTACATGTACAAGAGTCTCTGATCAGCCACGCACGATGACCGTCTGCTTACAGCGCCGCAGACCTCAGACACTTACACATGAGACAGCAGACGTCGGGCAGGGACTTAGCAAATATACAAGATGAGACTATTATAATGTACTATTTGATATATACATGAGAATCTTTGTAAGGTACTTGGGTTTTGGCGATTTACCATAAATTATGTTGTTAAAGAGAACTCACAAAACTACATTATTAGATATCCCATGAAACCAAAATTTGATCACCTCCTACCTCTCTCCTCCTCCCCCCCCCCCCCCCCCCCCTTTTTTTTTTTTCGGCCGCCTAATACTTTACCATCTGATCTTATATATCAGGTATGATTTGAGGTGATTTACCAATATTAAAATGTACTTCCTGACTGGACATTCTTAAAATGCGCAGAGACTTATTATTTTCAGGACGAAACCTAAAGCGAGGCTACTGCATTCACAACTTAGGGCAAGTAATTTGACGTCCTCTTTTTCGCCCACGCACGTCTGACCTTAAGCGCAACATGAAATCGTCCAGCCGACTCGAATCACTTGGTCAATACAGACTTGAGTCTAGATCCGAGGAGATAAGGCTGGAATATTCCACAGGTCCACAGACACGACTGCTCTCAGAACCAGGTTAAGGGAGGGCTACCATTAATAAATACCAAGCACAGACCTGCCAACCGTCTCTGATTATCTGGGACAGTCCCTGATTTCAATTTTGGGGGTAAACGGTGAAAAAACTATCTTTATACATCTTTTTTTTTTCTTTTGTATGAATGCCTATAATTTCCTAGCATTTAGTTAAATTATAGCATATGTTCTGTTTGCTTATAGCACCTATGCAGTAGTTCGCCGCGGCATTAGACGCGTCCGCAGTAGGGTGCCCTGATTCCATTTTCTGAAGGTTGGCAGGTCTGCAAGCGGTTTAGCGTCAGACAACCCTGGACCTGGGTGGCCTTGTATTTTTTTGTGGAAGAAAATTTCTGGTCACCTGAGTTGTTGCATAAGTGCGGGTATTTGCTATTCTTTCTAAGGCGTCGCCTATGTCATGGGAACTTGAAAATGTAGATTTATGTAATGGACCTTGTACAACTGTGGTACTTGAGAGAAGGGGAAGGGACAGTTTTTGGTCAAGAGTACTTCAGTTCAGATATCTGGTCTGTTTGATAAACTCATTCTGCATCTGAAAAGGCAGGTCTATTTCGACTTTGAAGCCTCATTCTATATTATATTCTTACCTCCTTGAATTTTTTTATCTTAAAATGTTTTACCTCGTGGCGGGTATTGAATTACTAGTTACGATAGTTTTTCTTTCATCTTATTCCTCCAAACCTTGGTTATAAGATCCCTCTTCTAAAGACAGGATCATCGTCAGTCCAAGTGACATAATTCTATATTGGTAAAATAATGATTTTTTTTTTGTTAACGGATTTCCCGCGAGATTCTTTACCTCGTCTTTGGTTCTATTTATTCAACACATAGTCCCATCCAATCCAATTTTTAGTTTGGTCATCTCCCAGCACAAGATGACCTCAGGACGTATCGCGGCGAGGGTATTCCACCAGCCTAAGTGTTCTCATTGCCTTGATGTCCGGGAGGCAATACTACCAGCAGTTTCCTCCTGTCGCAAAGGAGCGCCAATCAGGATCAGTTGACTAGAGCGCTCGCCCTAGATATCTGCCACATCCATTCATTCTACGTTCAAGCCCCGTCGTTGGATGAGTTTCAGGCTTCTCTTCCGTACCACTTTGCGAGACGCCTGTTGCGCCACCTGACAGGCGATCAATAGATCGGTCGGCCAGACGCCTGCTGTAAAGTGGGGGTAAAGCTAGTTTAAACCAAAGACGGGCCAAGCTGGATGGGGGCTTTTTTTTTTTTTTTTTTTTTCATATAACTTCCCCTATCCATGAACACCTAAAAAAACCTCGCTAGGCTTAAGAAGCTGGTGTTTGCCTCAGTTCTGCCCTTACAAAAGTTATTCTCGTACGTAGGGAAAACCTAATCCCAAACTCTGTAAGACTGGTTTTCTTCTCTTTCGGAGGCAGAATCGGACGTTTCCAAATATTTCACGACGGTCAGATGCTTTTAGTTCTTGCTTGTTTGATGTTCCCCAAGTCTATGGAGGAGGGGAGATTTATCAAACAACAACAACAACAAAAAAAAAAAAAAAAAAAAAAAGCCATGAAAACACTATCTGCTCCGTTCTGTTGCTAAAGGTCATTATTATAATTGGACTGTCCGTGTGAAATAGAACCTTGACCCTATTCGAACTTTCTGCAGCCAAAATAATGTGGTCAGCACGGGTGGTCTCTCCCTTCACGGTAATCAGACGTTACGGTCATTTGAGCGGACATCTGCATCCATCTGCTGTGAGAGGTCCCTGAATCCACCCATCCATCTGCTGTGAAAGGTCCCTGAATCCACCCATCCGTCACGTCCTTCAGTGCTGTATAGTTTGTTGTTTTTCTTTCAATGGCCGGCTTGTTATGTCTCGAATGAGAGAGAGAGAGAGGGAAAGAGAGTGAGCGAGAGAGAGAGAGAAAGAGAGAGAGAGAGAGAGTGAGCGAGAGAGAGAGAGAGAGAGAGAAAGAGAGAGAGAGAGAGAGGGAAAGTGAGTGAGCGAGAGAGAGAGAAAGAGAGAGTGAGAGAGAGAGAGAGAGATAGAGAGAGAGAGAGCTGTGTTTGTCTAGTCTATGCGATCCAGTTTAGTACAGGTCAATATGAATCGCAAAACACCATTAATGATAATATTTTTTGTAATTTTCCTCCCCCACTATTTGTTTGCCCTAAATTAAAGAAAAGTATAAAATTTTAAAGCACAGGCACATATATTACCTCTCCATTTCTTAAAAAAATAATAATTATGGTTTATAGTGACTGTCATTGTCGGGCTCCGATAGTTTATTGTAGAATGGACAAGCACAAAATCAACCAATCATCGGAAAAAAGAGCGAACAAACAAACAGATAAGATACATACGTTTTACAGGTGGACCATCTCTCTATCCGCTTCTAGTCTCAGATTCTTCTTTTCTCTCTCTCTCTCTCTCTCTCTCTCTCTCTCTCTCTCTCTCTCTCTCTCTCTCTCTCTCTCTCTCTCTCTCTCTTTAATGCTTTCTTTTTGCTCCCTCTGCTTTCCCTTTCCTTAAATTTCTGTCAAATTCTATGTATCTTTTTATCTATCTGTCTGTCTGTCTGACTCTCTCTCTCTCTCTCTCTCTCTCTCTCTCTCTCTCTCTCTCTCTCTCTCTCTCTCTCTCTCTCTCTCTCTCTCTCTCTCTCTCTCTCTCTCTCTCTCGCTCACTCTCTTTCTCTCTCTCTCTCATGCTTTCTTTTTTGTTACCTCTGCTTTCCCTTTCTTTGAATTTTGTCAAATTCTCTGTATCTTTTTATCTGCCGACGGTTATGGTTGTGTCACTAATATGACTGTGTGCGATCTTCGGCACCCCAACCTGATGGAGTGGAAACTCAACCTCCACGCGAACAAGGCTGCCGACGGTTATGATTGTGTCACTAATATGACTGTGTGCGATCTTCGGCACCCCAACCTGATGGAGTGGAAACTCAACCTCCACGCGAACAAGGCTGCCGACGGTTATGATTGTGTCACTAATATGACTGTGTGCGATCTTCGGCACCCCAACCTGATGGAGTGGAAACTCAACCTCCACGCGAACAAGGCTGCCGACGGTTATGATTGTGTCACTAATATGACTGTGTGCGATCTTCGACACCCCAACCTGATGGAGTGGAAACTCAACCTCCACGCGAACAAGGCTGCCGACGGTTATGATTGTGTCACTAATATGACTGTGTGCGATCTTCGGCACCCAACCTGATGGAGTGGAAACTCAACCTCCACACAAACAACGCTGCCGACGGTTATGATTGTGTCACTAATATGACTTTGTGCGATCTTCGGCACCCCAACCTGATGGAGTGGAAACTCAACCTCCACGCGAACAAGGCTGCCGACGGTTATGATTGTGTCACTAATATGACTGTGTGCGATCTTCGGCACCCCAACCTGATGGAGTGGAAACTCAACCTCCACGCGAACAAGGCTGCCGACGGTTATGATTGTGTCACTAATATGACTGTGTGCGATCTTCGGCACCCCAACCTGATGGAGTGGAAATTCAACCTCCACGCGAACAAGGCTGCCGACGGTTATGATTGTGTCACTAATATGACTGTGTGCGATCTTCGGCACCCCAACCTGATGGAGTGGAAACTCAACCTCCACGCGAACAAGGCTGCCGACGGTTATGATTGTGTCACTAATATGACTGTGTGCGATCTTCGACACCCCAACCTGATGGAGTGGAAACTCAACCTCCACGCGAACAAGGCTGCCGACGGTTATGATTGTGTCACTAATATGACTGTGTGCGATCTTCGGCACCCCAACCTGATGGAGTGGAAACTCAACCTCCACACGAACAAGGCTGCCGACGGTTATGATTGTGTCACTAATATGACTGTGTGCGATCTTCGGCACCCCAACCTGATGGAGTGGAAACTCAACCTCCACGCGAACAAGGCTGCCGACGGTTATGATTGTGTCACTAATATGACTGTGTGCGATCTTCGGCACCCCAACCTGATGGAGTGGAAACTCAACCTCCACGCGAACAAGGCTGCCGACGGTTATGATTGTGTCACTAATATGACTGTGTGCGATCTTCGGCACCCCAACCTGATGGAGTGGAAACTCAACCTCCACACAAACAACGCTGCCGACGGTTATGATTGTGTCACTAATATGACTGTGTGCGATCTTCGCATCAGATGAGATTTGGAAAGTTCTGGTCTGTTTGACGCGAAAAAGAAAAAAAAAACAAAAAAAACAACCAAAAACCACCCATCATAGTTTGGGTTACCCTACTGTCTGATGTTTGTCGAGTGCCGTTCTATGCTGTATTTAGATGTTCAATGACTGTCTCAATCAGCGCATCAGATGAGTTTGTGCAAGTTCTGGTCTGTTTGACGCGAGGGGGGGGGGGAACTGCCATCATAGTTTGGGTTTCTCCTGTGTCGGTTTTTTGTCAATGAGTTCCGTCAGTCTGAATCGGTAGTCCCTGGTTTCTAAAATTGTCATCTCGAGGTTATGGTGTATGTAGAATGATGTACTGTGACCGTGTCCATCTCCGCATCAGATCAGATTGTATAAGTTCTGGTCTACTTAGCGCTGAAAAAAAAAAAAAAAAAATCAACCAAAACACCCATCATAGTTTGGGTTGCCCTGCTGTCGATTTTTTTGTCAAGAGCCGCCGGTTTGACTTTCGGAAATCCCTGGTTCTGAAATCGTCATCTCCAGTCGATGTTGTCTTTAGATGTATACAATGACTGTGTTAATGTCCGCACCAGACCGCACAGGTTCTAGTCCGTGCAGCTCTAAAACTGTACTACCATCAGAGTTTGAGCTTCTCTTACGACCGTATTTGTTAGCATTCGTCAGCTGAAAATTGGGGAATCACTGATTTCCCTCTCTCTCTCCCTCCTTCCTGCTCTCCCTCCTTCTCTCTCGCTCTCTCTTCTCACCCTTTCCGTCCTTCTTTCTCTTTCTCTCTCGCTCTCTCTCGAACTTTTTCAATATACCTTTCGCTTGCTTTATCTCACTTCTTCTTTCTCTCCTTTTCTCTTACAATTTCGTTTCTTTCTGAATCTCTCTCTCTCTCTCTCTCTCTCTCTCTCTCTCTCTCTCTCTCTCTCTCTCTCTCTCTCTCTCTCTCTCTCTCTCTCTCTTTCTCTCTCTCTCTCTCATATGTGCTCTCTTTTTCTGTCCATCTCTTTCTTTTTTTCTTCATTATCTTCTCTGACGATCTCTTTTCCTTATCTCTATTCAGTTATTCTATCTCTGTGCCTCTCCCCTATCTCTCCGACTGTCTACCTCCCCCCTCCCCCCTTTTTTATATACCTGTCTGTCTGACTATCTGTAAACCTCCCTCCCTCTCTCTCTCTCTCTCTCTCTCTCTCTCTCTTTCTGTCTCGCTCTGTCTCTCTCCTCCTTTTTAACTTCCAATTGAGCTATGAACATCAGCCAGTAGGCCTACCAGATAACTTGGACATTTTAATTGATAACTTTGAATACCTGCTGAGGTCGACCTCCATTCACATTAGTCGCCCTCACGTCATACTGACGTCAAATATCGTACCGGCTAGACAAGTATGAAGGTCGTGGTTGAATGGCACAGGAATGTGGGCATTCTTTTTTAGATTCATGTTTTGGGCAATCAAATTCGCAACACATAAGAAACATTCATCGCTTTCCGTGCCTGAGTGCAGTCGTAGAAAAAGTATCGTTGTATGCATTAACTTATTAGAAAACGTACGCCGACAAACTTCGTAAACTGAAGAAAGTTTCCTAAAGTTTCCGGAAAACACCACTGTTCAACCGTTCCAATTGAGAAAAGATCCCATGCAAAGTGCCGTAAGAAAGGTAGCTTCCCCCCCTCCCTTTTTCCCTTTTTTTCACCCACATACACTTTTTTTTTTAGAATTATAATTTATTTTGATTATCGTTTTTCACCTTATTAATTCTGTCAGCAGATCTTTCTTGAGCGTAGCATTTCTCGTCATGAAAAGTTATACATGTATTTAAAAAAAGAAAAAAAATCAGCCTCAGGGAAACTTGAAGTCGGATTATCTTGAAGTGGTATAAGGATAAGACTGATCTGTAGGCTGTGGAGAACTCTTCAGCCATTCAGGCAACCTATCGGCTGGCACTGAATCGCTTAAATAGAGATGTAGGATTCTGGGAGATAACTAGGCCTATGTTATTGTGTAATTGAATTGTGGAGGGGGGGCTCTCAAGGTTACCCCCCCCCCCCCCAAAAAAAAAAAAAAAAAAAAAAAAAAAAAAAAAAAAAAAAGAAAATTAACTAAATGAAAAATGAAAAAATGTTGCAAGAATTAAAAAAAAATGTTTTGCACTTGTCTATCTTCTAATCTGTCTGCCTGTAAATGTAAAGGTCACTCTCCTTCATCACCCAATCCCTCTTTTTCTTTCTTTCAGCCTTTTCTTTGTTTCCGGTATAAAAGATTTTCTCGGCGTTTCTATCACGAGCAGACATTGTCCTCTCAAAGGGCATAATGATATAAAATACATGTACTAAGCCCCCCTGGTCTCTGCACTGCACGCAACAAGAACAGAATTTGAGAACAAACCGGGTGCAGGTGGCCGGTTGGTAAGGCTCTCGAATTGAGGTATGGATGGATTGTCCGTCATAGGTTCGACTCGTCATTGGTGATGGCTGGGCTTCGGTTGGGTCTCAACTGCGTGCCATCCCTTCCCTGCCTCCAGGCGACGAGCTGGTGTGCATCAGTAGCGCTAAGTAATAAGCTGGCCGTGGGAAAGCGATAACGACCAAAGTCTGTTTTCTGCATCGTTTTAAGATCGCGTATTTCGGTTTGTACGGAATGGACGCATGGACGTCATTATGTTGTGTGTGTGTGTTTATATATATTTATATTATATTTTATATATATAACGAGAATTTTCGCAAAGCAGGTTTTGTTGTTGTTCATATTATTATTATTATTATTATTATTATTATTATTATTATTATTATTATTATTATTATTATTATTATTATTATTATTATTATTATTATTATTACTATTATTATTATCATATCATCATAATTGTTATTGTTATCGTTGTGGCTGCTATAACAATTTTTATTGTTATTTTTAAGATATTTCATTTCATAGCTCGTACTCCTAGTATGTGGATAGTGAAAGCTTTACACAATTTTACAAGGCATAGTCTTAATTCACTTTTTTCACCATTAGGCGTACTCGATCATTATTTTCATCAGATTTTTTAAACACTATACCATTAAAGTTATTAAATTCTTTCTCTTTTCCTCACCTTCGTTAACAGTACAATTTTTACACACACGCACACACACACACTAAATCTGTTCCCACTATGGTGGAAAATTTTACCGTGGAATTATTTTGTTCGTAGATTCAAATTCCACATTTTCGTTATTTTTTTTTTTTCTGAGAAAGTAAAACTATGTCTCCTTTGCTCTGTTTCCCCAGGCCATGCATGCCTTAATTAGAAAAAAAGAAAAGAAAAAAACAAAGCAAAACAAAACAAAACAACCCATTTATTAAAAATCCAGAACAAACCGTACGGCTTTGCGGAAAAGAATAATGACATAATTTCCAAAATAATGTTTTAAGTTGGCCTGCGACATTCCTCCTTTTGAGATCCCAAACCTGCCGAACCGCCTTTTCGCATTTCTATCAGCCGATCGGACGAGAAATTATAAAGGCGTGATGACCTTAGAAATAATATGTTAACCGAATAAATAGAAGCCGCGACTTAAAAAAGGTCTTTACGTAGGTGGAGGGTGACTGTATATTTAATGGGATGATGGAGGGTTGTCAGGTATGGAGAACTGATTTTGTTCGCCCTTTATCAAGTCACCATCTCTTCCAGCCTTTTTCTTCTTGTTTGGTGAAGTCCAGATCTAGACATTATGATTTTATGCAGTCTTTTTCTTCTTACTAACACAATAAAGTAGGCCTTAATAATATGATCGTCACTGCCTATTTCTGCTAGGTCAGAGGTGGATTCCTAAGGAACTGGCCATCTCACCGTCACTGCTGATTTTTGCTAAGTCAAAGGTGGAATTCTAGAGAACTGGCCATCCCACCGTCACTGCTGATTTTTGCTAAGTCATAGGTGGAATTCTAGAGAACTGGCCATCCCACCGTCACTGCTGATTTTTGCTAAGTCAAAGGTGGAATTCTAGAGAACTGGCCATCCCACCGTCACTAAGTCAAAGGTGGAATTCTAGAGAACTGGCCATCCCACCGTCACTGCTGATTTTTGCTAAGTCAAAGGTGGAATTCTAGAGAACTGGCCATCCCACCTTCACTGCTAATTTTTTGGTAAGTCAAAGGTGGAATTCTAAAGAACTGGCCATCCCACCGTCACTGCTGATTTTTGCTAAGTCAAAGGTGGAATTCTAGAGAACTGGCCATTCCATCGTCACTGTTGATTTTTGCTAAGTCAAAGGTGGAATTCTAGAGAACTGGCCATTCCATCGTCACTGCTGATTTTTGCTAAGTCAAAGATGAAATTCTAGAGAACTGGCCATTCCACCTTCACTGCTAATTTTTGCTAAGTCAATGGTGGAATTCTAGAGAACTGGCCATTCTATCGTCACTGTTGATTTTTGCTAAGTCAAAGGTGGAATTCTAGAGAACTGGCCATTCCATCGTCACTGTTGATTTTTGCTAAGTTAAAGGTGGAATTCTAGAGAACTGGCCATCCCATCGTCACTGCTGATTTCTGTTAGGTCAAAGATCTAATCCTAGAGAACTGCCCCCCCATCGTCACAGCTGATTTCTGCTAGGTCAAAGATCTAATCCAAGAGAACTGGCCATCCCATCGTCACTGCTGATTTCTGTTAGGTCAAAGATCTAATCCTAGAGAACTGGCCATCCCATCGTCACTGCTGATTTCTGTTAGGTCAAAGATCTAATCCTAGAGAACTGGCCATCCCATCGTCACTGCTGATTTCTGTTAGGTCAAAGATCTAATCCTAGAGAACTGGCCATCCCATCGTCACTGCTGATTTCTGTTAGGTCAAAGATCTAATCCTAGAGAACTGGCCATCCCATCGTCACTGCTGATTTCTGTTAGGTCAAAGATCTAATCCACGAGAACTGGCCATCCCATCGTCACTGCTGATTTCTTCTAGGTCAAAGATCTAATCCAAGAGAACTGGCCATCCCATCGTCACAGCTGATTTCTGTTAGGTCAAAGATCTAATCCAAGAGGACTCGCCATCCCATCGTCACTGCTGATTTCTGTTAGGTCAAAGATCTAATCCTAGAGAACTGGCCATCCCATCGTCACTGCTGATTTCTGTTAGGTCAAAGATCTAATCCAAGAGGACTCGCCATCCCCATGGGCGTCCACATATATCACATCCACTAGTAAATCTTTGGTCTGACAATGAGAACACCTTAGTTTCGATCATCAGCCGAGCCATTGAGTGTCGTGGTCGCATCCCATCTCTAACCAGCCCCTTCCCTGGCTTGACAGAAAGCTATCGTCTCCATGTAACATTTTTTCGGGAAACTTAATGGATATGAAATAAATAATAAAAAAAAAAATAGGACCCCAAGAATCTGTGAGAGCCCCAACACGTCTTCTTATCAACTGTTCCCGTACTGGTTTCATGCGATCTAAACCTATGTTTTACCCTTCTGTCACTAGCAGGGCTTTCCTCAGTGTATCGGCAAATTATATTTATAACATTTTAAGACGAACTTCCTCTTGAGCATGAAAGTGAAACTTACTACTGGAGGTAAGAATTGCGACTGATCAAAGGCTATATAGCCTCACCCCGACTATTGTTTTCATTTTGTTTAGAACCACGAGTGACATCACACTTTACCCTCCATGTTCTGTTATATCTAGTAAATCTGGCTTTGATGGTCTCAGGTAGGGCGAAATTCATATAGATATAGGAGATCTTACCTTAAATTCTCTTCCTACGACACTGGTGTTGCAAGCGGAGGACAAAGTTGTCGCTTGTCCTCCGCTCTCTAGGCAACGGAACACACTTTGTCCTCCGCTTGAAACACCAGTGTCGTATGAAGAGATTTTAAGTTAAGATCTTCTATATCTATGAAAAGCTCCCACAGTTGAGCACTCTTATCAATTATTCCAACTTATCTTCAAACTATATATATATATATATATATATATATATATATATATATATATATATATATATATATATATATATATATAATTTTTTTTTTTAAACACCTACAAAAGACGCTATTAAATTTTTTGGCCACCTGTGGGAAGAAGCATTTTCTATGAGCGCTCCTCTCTAGATCGAGTAGCTGTGTTTTAATTTTCGAGAGGGTCCGAGTCGGGTCTGTGTTACTATTTCCGTCTCATAGCTACCTCTCTGACCCCTTCTATTATTGGGGTCAGAGAGGTATACCTCCCTTCTATACCGAGTTTGTAACCACAGTGTGCGACGCAAAGTCAGTCCGTCTGTTCGGACAACAACTACATAGTGTGCGCTGTGAGAAGTTGAAAACTGTTGCAAATGGTTTACGAGAAAACGATCGAGGAAAACAGCAAGTATAGTTTGTATAAAATAAATAAATAAGTAAATTAATTAATAAATGAATAAATAAAGCCAAAAATTGCTTTTTTTTTTTTTTAAACGTGGAAGATTTTGTGTCGGCACTTTTTCTTTCAGCCTTGTTCTTTCGCGAAATCCCATTGCATCATGTACAATTCGGCCATTTATTTTTAATTTTTTCCTATCCAAAATTTTTGCGAGGGAAAAAACAACAAGTTGTTGTGCCTCCCTCTAGTACGTGAATCGTTTGTGCTGCTGGAGCCGCCCGTGTGACGCATTGTGTCTCCGCCCGCGTGCACTTTTACCACCAGCTGGAGGCTGTTATAAATTATGAAGAGCATGAGATATGGCTTGGGACGAAACAACATTTTGACTAGGTTAGCAACTCCACTTCCCCCCCCCCCCCCCCCCCCCAAAAAAAAAAAAAAAAAAAAAAGGAAAAAGAAAAACGAAACAAAAGAACCCCTCCCCTCAAAACAAAACAAAACAAAAAAAAAACCCAAAAAAAAACTAAATTGTTGTCATGTCACTTATGCGCCTCTACATGTCTTCTTTTGAAAGCCAATGGGAAGCTGCCGATAAGTTCCACTTTTTTTTTTTCTGTCCAGATAAATATATATTCGGAGCTTCGAAATAGAATTTACATATTTAAATTAACATTTACATTTAAAACTTAGACGCCTTCCATGCTTGTTACTAGTACTGTGTCGTCACACTTAGTTTTCTATTTTCGGTTCCAACCCGAAGAGCTTCACCCATTTCACTTTTTTTTTTTTTGGAGAAGAAAAGTGGGTGGAGGGGGGTATGTAACATGCTGAAAGCGCGCACCAAAGTGCATCGCAAGAACGGCCTTATTGAAAACGGAGCTGAGATAAGTCGTTGTCTTCATCAGCTGAAGCGAGTAAAGCTGCAGACGGGCATGCTGGTCACGGCTCATTATACCAGGACAGTGACGTCTCTGGGCTAGGGTGTGCTTCTATAACAAGAGAGGACAGACACCTATCTCAGAGCTCTGATGTAAGTAAGGGAGGTGATGCAGTAGGGACGAGGTTGGGAGGAAAGCAGGAGTGGTGGGCATGGAAGGGGCATTTACCTGCCGGCCGGGTGGACACAATGGTGGACGCCCTCGACCACTGCCAGGCCTACGTGCGCCGGACCAGATGTGGTCAGATTCCAACAGGCTACTTGTGGATTCTACTAGTCTCTGCCAATTTCTTTGGTATCTGCTCGTCTGCATCGTCACGGTTGGCTGAGCACGAAGCTGTCACTTTATTGATTTCCAATGCTGTCTGTCTGTCCATCTGTCTCTCTCTCTGTCTCTGTCTCTCTCTCTCTCTCTCGATCCCCCCTCCCTCCCCCGCCTCTTTTCGTGCGGTTTTCCGGTTTGTCGCTTTTCTTGCGCAAAAGCTTTGTCGCACCAGGCTTTATGCAGCCCAGACTTCAAAAGTACATTTCTGTAATTGTCCCGAGACCTGGACTCCTCCTCTTGCTCGTTTCGTCTTTACAAGGTGCTCCAGTATAATTTAAGCTTCGCGTCCGTCCGCGCTAGATCCCGAGAATTCTGGCCGCTGGTTCTCCAGTTTGCTCTTGTGTTCCTGTGGCAGGACAGAGAGAAGACCTGTCCACGATTGTCAGAAACATGGTTTTGCTAGCTGTAAGTTAACCCACCTGTCGCCATCCCTGTCTTCCTCGCACTCATTTCTTTACCGGGATTGCCGGTTTCTTTCTAATTCTTTTTGCTTTTTTTGCTTACCTTTATAGATCTGCTTTCTCTCTGTAGGTTCTTTATATAATACTCCGCTTTTCATCTTTAATTTTCAACCAAGGAACTTTTTTTTTAATCACTCTGCCTTCCTTCGTGTCTTATTCTTACTCCTCAGCTCCTCCTGTTTGCCTCTTCCTTTATTAACGCCCCCCCCCCCCCCCCCAACCCCCTACTGCTAACCCTGCACTACTGACCGCAAATATTCCCCTCCCCGCTGTCCCGTCTCCAGCGCTCCCCCAGGTACCGCGATTCGCGACCCGTATTTATCTGCGGTCGACTGGTAAGACTTAGGGGACTTAGAATAAACTGTGCTTCTAAGATTGGCCGGTGTGTGCCCCAAACTTGCCCCCGATGTTATTAGATAATCCCCCCTCTCCGCTCTCCGCTCTCCGCTTGTGTGAGGAAGCGCTGGCCGCACCGTGCGCTGCCAACCAGCGCCAGACCCAGACCTAGATCTCTGTGTCGCCATACTCTCTGGTGTCGCCTGCGGCCGGCCAAGGTGCATAATTGTGCCGGACCTCCAGCGGAAATTATTCGATGATCGTCTGTAAGCTGCCAAAATTTGGTAAGCGCTGGGCCTGGTTTGCCTTATTCACCGCGGCCGCTCCGTGTGATCCAGATCTACTGTAGATTATAAACACGCAAGTTCGCTTTGGATTTCACTCGTTAAGTTTTGGACCGTTCGGGTAGACCAACAATCGTATAAACGCCGAGGTATATTGTGTTTGTGTTAGAAATTAGTTTTGTGAGAGAAAGATAGAGAACACGTTATTCATGAGCTTATCACGTTAAAGTAATTGTACACGACTTCGGTGTTAAAACTCTTAACTTAAACTACATGCATAATGTGTGATTGTGAGGCTTTATTTAGAAATTTTGGATAAATTCTTTATCGATACAAATGTAGACGATGTATTGTACGAGGCATGGTTACAAATTTAACACTTTCTCGTGAGTCCCAACTGTGATACCTGGATGTCAACACAGGAAGTGTTTAATACCTGAGGGCATCTTCAAAGAACTAAACGTAATTCGGTATGTTTGTTTTTTTCTTTCTTTTTTTTTGTTTAAATAAAGTTAATTGTTGTTTTCCTACTACGGAAAAGTGTTGTAACGTGTTCTGGTTGTTGTAATATCTGATATGCTGTATTACTATTTTTAATCACAAAAATTCATTCTCCGTTGATTTTGGGTAATTGTTATGAGCAATCCGTTTCTGAGGTGAAACTCTTCCCAGATATTTCTCGCCAGTTTTCATATTTGTTTCTAGATTTATCTAGATCTAGATCTGGTTTTTTTTCTGATATAGTTATGACTTGGCGACATCAAGAATCTGCGCAGACTACGCCCTAGACTATAACTGTTCTTTTCATGTGTATGGAAAGAAAAAAGATAAAAAGATTTTTGTAAGAATCACATAAGAAGTCACCCGACAGTTTTGCTCAGAAATGAGTCATTAAATTTGCTTCATGTCACAAAATGATAATTATAATGAAAATCTAACTTACTTTAATTGTCTTCGTTAATGAAACGTTAAGATAAAATGCCCATATTTTAATGAAAAGTTAAGATAAATTGCTTATATTTTTGCCTATCTTTTTTCTGTGTGTCTGCCTGCCTGCCTGTCTGCTTGTCTTTCTTCTTTGAAAAAAGGGTTATACTAGTTCCACGTATCTACACAAATCTAAATTTTCTCACTGCGCCAGCAAATGTCCGACTTTCATTTCTGTCGATTAAAATAAAACAACCCCTTTTTTATAAGTAAGAAAAAAAAGTTACTTTTATCGTATTTTGTAGCAAAAATGTACTTATATCATCTTTTGTAGTAAAAATGAACTTAAATCATTCTTTAGATTGATAATGTATGAATATCAACTTTCGTAATGTCTTTAATGAAATTCGTGTAACTTACAATTTCTGACATTACGGGAAAACCCACAGTGAGAACGTCCGAGATGAATATATTTTGGAAATCACACATTACTCCTCTTTTTAAATTAGTAAAGTTATCTTAGGTAACCTTTATAATGATAATACTCACTGGAAGAACGGGAAAGCCCGACAAAATTGCGTTTATCAACACTGAATCTTTCTAAGAAAAAAAAAGAAAAGAAACAAAAACTATCAAACAAAACAATTATGATAAGGAATAAAAAGGAAATAGGAAAGGTGTTTGATAACCGTAGAGCAAAATCGGATGACTCTTGCAGGAATTTAAAAAAAAAATGTCCTCATGATAGATACTTGGCAAACTTAAAACCGGCGGTTATATTAATTTAAAAGACATGATCAATCAAGTTAATATACTGTCTACCGCGAGAAAAAATCCTCCTTCCAAAAAAAAAAAAAAAAAAAAAACAAAGAAAATTACAAAAAGGTCTTATGGCCCAAATCGGTACCGCATTTAAAAAAAAAACCAACAACAAACAAACAAAAAACAAAAAAAAAAAAGACCACCTGTGTCTGTAGGAATACCGGTAGTTCGATTCTCAGAAAAGAAAAAGTGTAAACAGGGAAATAACTCATTATTTTGGGGCTAGAAGAGAAAATTAAGAGGAAATTAATAATATAAAATGAACGTTCCGCGATCATTGTGGCTTCATTAGAAAAATAAAATGAAAGCGACGTAAACCGGCTCCACGCAGTAAATCACGTTGAAAGCCGAACATTTATTTTGTTGTAACCGTTTAGTTGCATTAATTCTTTTTTTTTTTTTTTTCGTCCCGTAGAAATCAAGTTGTTTACTTCTTCCTACTTTTCTCTTTTTAATCGCAAGAAATAAAATACTAAAAATACTAAAAAAAAAAAATGCCGCGACAGTTAAACACATTTATTTCACTCACGAGAATAGTATATACTATATAGTCCAATACATGGCTCATATATATATTAGAAATGATGAGGTTCTTTGAAGCTCTTTTGGCAGCCTTGTAGGTTTATAAGACGTGAATGATACTTGACCCTAATATGGTAGGCAAATTGCGAACACTTTCCTCTCAAACTTTCCTGCTGCCAAGGGTTTGACCATTAGACTTTCAATCTCCACCTTATCCTCCTTCCTTCGGTCTGTCTGTCTGCCCTTCTCTCTCCTGGCCTCTCTTTTTCCCCTTGTCTTTCTCTATTTCTCTCTCTTCTCCTTGTCTGTCTGCCTGTCCTGTCTCCTGTCCTCACTCTGTCTCTCTCTCTCTCTCTCTCTTTCTCTCCTCGTCTGTCTGTCTTTCCTCTGTCTATCTGCCTCTCTCTCCCCCCGTTTCTCTCTGTGTCTCTCTCTTCTCTCTCTCCTCTTTCTCTCCTCGTCTGTCTGTTTTTCCTCTGTCTATCTGTCTCTCTCTCCCCCCGTTTCTCTCTGTGTCTCTCTCTCTCTCTTTCTCTCCTCGTCTGTCTGTCTTTCCTCTGTCTATCTGTCTCTCTCTCTCCCCCCGTTTCTCTCTGTGTCTCTCTCTCTCTTTCTCTCCTCGTCTGTCTGTCTTTCCTCTGTCTACCTGTCTCTCTCTCTCTCCCCCCCCCGTTTCTCTCTGTGTCTCTCTCTTCTCTCTCTCCTCTTTCTCTCCTCGTCTGTCTGTCTTTCCTCTGTCTACCTGTCTCTCTCTCTCTCCCCGTTTCTCTCTGTGTCTCTCTCTCCTCTTTCTCTCCTCGTCTGTCTGTCTTTCCTCTGTCTATCTGTCTCTCTCTCCCCCCGTTTCTCTCTGTGTCTCTCTCTTCTCTCTCTCCTCTTTCTCTCCTCGTCTGTCTGTCTTTCCCTCTGTCTACCTGTCTCTCTCTCTCCCCCCGTTTCTCTCTGTGTGTGTCTCTCTCTCTTTCTCTCCTCGTCTGTCTGTCTTTCCTCTGTCTACCTGTCTCTCTCTCTCCCCCCGTTTCTCTCTCTTCTCTCTCTCCTCGTCTGTCTGTCTTTCCTCTGTCTACCTGTCTTTCTCTCTCCCCGTTTCTCTCTCTGTCTCTCTGTCTGTCTGTCTGTCTCTCTCTCTATCTCTCTATCTCTCCCTCCCTCTCTCTCTCTTTTGCTCTCCCCCTGTCTCTCTCTTCTCTCTGTTTGACCAGTACTTACAGAGTATGCCTGGCATATAGAGATCGAACTGAGTGCCAAGAATCACGTGGACTATCTGGATTTCGGCCGCAGTTTCAATGTAAACAGTGGATTGAGTTCATAAATTTTGACAATAGAATTTAATTAATTCTGCGGCTTTTTTCCCAAAAAAAAAAAAACGTGTTAAAATTCTTTTTCATTTAAAAAAACCTTTTGTTTATATTGTGTTCATCTTTTTAATACTTTAAATAATTATAGGCGAAAATAGAACATCGACTAGGTTTTTCAAAGCAAATCGTATTTGAATTTTGTGGTTTTTAACCCCTGGAACATTTCCAATTCTTGCTGTTTCCATGTGTAGATCTATTACTATACTGCCAATTATAATACAGCCACAGTTGGCTTTAGACTTCAGTTATAGTGGAGAGAGAGAGAGAGAGTGTGTGTGTGTGTGTGTGTTCCATACTGGCGAAATTGCGTGATTAAAAGATTGTCCAATACCCGTAGAAGACCCTTTAATAGTCTTAACATTATGAAACCTTATTTTGGAACCATCAGGTTTTGTAGTACGACTGGTCGGAGTGATTTGTATCTATAGAGTCACTGTTTTACTTTTCATGGTATCCATCTACGCTACCATGACCGACAGGCGCACCTAGCTGTTGCTTTTCTTCTTTCAGCCGTGTTAGTTTTTAGAGGCAAGGGCTCTGTGCACAAAAACGAATTCAAATGGGGACCCTCTTTTTGGAGCGGAAAAAAAGTTTATTTGAGAGGCACATTCAGCAGGGAGAAAAATGATGTTCACTTTAGTTGCAAGGTCCTTTACCGATCCAATACTTTGATGAGTGGCCTCCTTTTCTTCCTCTTCATCTTCTTTGTTTTCCTTTTCCTCTTCTTGTTCTTGTTCTTGTCCTTGTTCTTCTTGTTCTTGCTCTTCTTCTTCTTCTTCTTCGCCTTTTTTTTCTTCGTTTTCTTCTTCTTGACGTTGTTGTCCATTCAGGTTCCAAACTCTATCTTATCTGAACAGGGTTTATTTCAAATTGCTAAGATGTGAATCTCAAGATTTACACCGTCAAAATATGCGTTATGCCATTGAAAGTTTTATTCCTAAACATTGCATCGAATTATCGAATGCTTGCGCATATTTCAGCAACTCCACCGTGTTTTCCGAAGAATGTTTGTCA
>JAWDGP010006665.1:877500-885000 GCA_033675545.1 Elysia crispata
AATGAATGTGCTATTAAAAGCGAATGATGCTTGGTGTGTCTAAAGGTCAACAGAATAGAATAACTAATATATAAGGTAATCGTAATGTAAAATTCCTACAAAGTGTTTGCTGTGTTTTGTTTTCCTCATCATTATATTTTAAACATATTTTTCTCCTCTTTCCACAGATCGGAAACTCATTCTTACTTCTGCCCTTATCAGGCAAGCTGTTGGTGGTGAATCACTTTTCTTGGAATTTGTGTTGAGGTGTCTACCTCCAGCGCGTGTTATTCTACTCCACTTCCCGTGTGGACAAACCGCGCGTCTTCTCTCGAAAGCATTATTTGATACCCGTGCATCGCATGGAGAAAGTCTGCTAGAGCGAAACTTAGCAAAGCTCATATAGTCCTGTACTTTATAATCCAAAATTGAAACAAGATTATTGGATATAATTAAGGAGCGCGTGAATGTCTTGCATCTCACTGGTTTATTAAGCTCTGTGTTTTGTAGTCGTCTAGATTTATGATTTTGATTAGGCAAGAAAACGCGCTTATGCTTTTAGATTTTTTATTTTTCAAACGGGATGAAATTAAGAAATGAAGTGAACAACCTGTTAAACCTTTGTGAAATGTATGGAGTCACGGGATATTAGGGCTTGCAGAGTTGTGACATTTTTGAAGTGTCATTTTAATTTATTAATGAAAAAAAAATTATTTGTAATTGAGAAAGTTTGAAATTTTCAAATGTTTTACTCGCACACGCAGCTAATTTGATATATTTTACTGTAATGTAAAGACTCAGAAGTGGTTTAAACTGATCCCTCCCTGTTAGGAAAGCTTTTATGTAGTCCGTCAGTCTGATCTATACTTTTCCAAAGGCTTCACTCGCACACGCAGCTAATTCGATAAGTCTTACTGTAATTTTTGTCTCACAAGTGGTTTGAACAGCCCCCCCCCCCCTCTTCCCTAAAAAAAGCTCTTTGAATGATTTCTGACATGCGTTTTTCTTCCTCTGATGTTTCATCTTAGACGTTCACCCTATGAAAACGCAGCCAATTTTCATGGAAATGAGGAGTTTTTTTTTGTTTTTTTTTAAAGTTATACTTCCCCTCAATTTCCCCATTCGAAAATGTAACACCTTCCAGTTCCCTTCCTATTTTTTTCTTTTCACCAAAAGCACTGCCTGGGTTACATGAGTTGTGTGTGATTGTTTTTTCTTTCAAAAACAAAAAGGCGTCAAGCAGTACATACAAAGTACCGGGTGTTATAATCTTAAATTGGTTGACTGCAGTTAATAAAGGGAGATTTTTTTTCAAATGTGAAGTTGTCTAGCCGGGCGTAAAATCTCGAGCTGGCAGTGAAGGAAAATTGAAGAAAGCAAGCCGTGATTCTTACATCCCAACATTTTAACGTGGCGGGTCAAGTGGTATCTGTTCTACAACTTTACTGTTGCATCAGCGATTTTAGGTTAAATTTTCTTTCCTTTCACTGTTAACCCGAAAGAAAGCAATAGTTTTCTTCATCGTTTTTTTTTCTCCCTCTCTAGTGTGCGTAAACTAGACATTGGTGAAACACACGTAAACGTTCTAAGAGTTTTTGTGAGACAGAGAGAGGGGATAAGCCTATACCGTGACAGTTGTCCAACTACACAACTGGTTGACTTTTCCCGTTCTCTGTCTATAAGAAGAAAGCTGATAGCAAACTAGATCCATTCCCCACGTGAAACAAGCTGAGCTCCAAAGCGACTCTCAGCTAGTGATCACCAGCACTGAGGAGTTGTGGTGGACACCTTGCGCCACTTGGACAAGGCCCACGACATTCGCTCAGGCTTTGCTAGCTCGACCCAGGTTTGGCTAAGAGTTTCTGTCTGGAACCTTCCACCGACTCGCACCACCACCGCTGTAGTTGTGATGAGACCAGGGATGGATTAGTTACAGCGCCCACAGCATGCCGCCTGGCCGTCATTATTCAGGGGGAAATAACTTCCACAGACAGCATCCTCAGCAACACCACAAACAGCAGCGCGGCCACCCGAACCTCAGGACCAGCAGCAACAGCAGCATCATCTCCAGCGCCAGCAGCAGCAGCAGCAGCATCACACCTACCAACACGATGACTCGCAACATCGGCCCCATCGTCAACAACGGCGGCGGCATGGCGGCCCCCGTCAGGCCAACAAGAGACAGGCCCGCCAAGGGCGGGGGCGGCCCGCCACACGGCCACAACGCGGGCCGGGGGCGGGGGAACGGCTTGTGGCCGGAGTCCTACCTGGCGGAGGACGAGAACTTCCCGTCGTTCCAAGCGCAGCTGGCAGGCATGGGGCTCCAGCTGAGAGATATTCCGGCTGACGGGTGAGTCTCACACAATATACGTACACTCACACACACACAGGCAGGCGTGGGGCTCCAGCTGAGAGATATTCCGGCTGACGGGTGAGTCTCACACAATATACGCACACTCACACACACACAGGCAGGCATGGGGCTCCAGCTGAGAGATATTCCGGCTGACGGGTGAGTCTCACACAATATACGCACACTCACACTCACACACACAGGCAGGCATGGGGCTCCAGCTGAGAGATATTCCGGCTGACGGGTGAGTCTCACACAATATACGCACACTCACACACACAGGCAGGCATGGGGCTCCAGCTGAGAGATATTCCGGCTGACGGGTGAGTCTCACACAATATACTCACACACACAGGCAGGCATGGGGCTCCAGCTGAGAGATATTCCGGCTGACGGGTGAGTCTCACACAATATACGCACACTCACACACACAGGCAGGCATGGGGCTCCAGCTGAGAGATATTCCGGCTGACGGGTGAGTCTCACACAATATACGCACACTCACACTCACACCCACACACATAGGCAGGCATGAGGCTCCAGCTGAGAGATATTCCGGCTGACGGGTGAGTCTCACACAATATACGCACACTCACACTCACACACACAGGCAGGCATGGGGCTGCAGCTGAGAGATATTCCGGCTGACGGGTGAGTCTCACACAATTTGCGCAAACATACACATACAGGCATGCATGGCGGTGATTGGGTTAGTTGTCGTTATGGCTACATTGTTGCAGTTGTATAGTATTGTTGTTGTCATTGTTTCAACTGTTGTTGTTCTCTTGTGTTTTTTTTTATGTAGATAGTGTGATAGGTAGTTGTTGCCGTCGCCGTTGTTGTTAGTGGTTTTTTAATGATGGTGGGGGTGGTGATGATGTTGCTGTTACTTTTGAAGAGCCTCACTCCCTCTGGTTGAAAGGAATAATCTCCGGTGTGGGATGTGCGGCAACCATGATTAACGGATCCCAGATCCCTAACAACTGGTTTAACAGTACAGTATAGGCCTCGTCTTCTCAGCCCTGCCATGCCGCACGAAAACTCCACTGGTGCGCGAGAAAAGAAGGCGTGTAGTCACATTGTGGGCGGGCGATATCAAACACCATCGAGTCAATAGTTGATGTTTGTGTCAATGGATTTTGGACCAATTCGATCACAGCCGAGGTGAGATGTGCGCGATCGATGGGATGGGACACTAGGCACTGCGCTGTAACGACGGCGTTAGATTTTGTTTGAAATATTTCTGTTGGTGTTGTTGTTCTTGATGTTATTGATTGTGGTTTTACTGGTGGTATTAAATATAAACATGATTGTGGATTTACGTATATTGCTAGCAATGATGTTGATGGTGGTAGTCTTTGTGATATTGATACGACAGCAAAGGAAGTAGAAATTTAGAAAATGGGCGAATCGGTAAAGACGTCAGATACATGAAGCGCTCTGCCTTTATATGCGCCTTTTGAGACACTGGAATTTTCCCTCTGTGCTGGTGTTGTCAATTCAATGTCCCTTTGAGAGTTATAACTGCCATGCCAGTACTCATGGGAACATGCGGACGATACATCTCCATTATTTTACTCTGACCACAATTTCCAGGTAGTAAATGAGTTGCCGAAAGCGAAACAAACTGTTAGTATCAAAAGTCTTCAAGCTTTTGCTTACATTATTGGAAAATATGAGGGAGATTACAAAGAGATAGCAAGCTTCTGAGATGCTAACCTTATAATAATAATATTTTCATTTCTTCCCTCTTACTATCTATTCATTTTTATTGTCATACAGATTTGCCTTTCTATATCCCTTGTCATTCTACGGATACACATCCCGTTGCTGTTTGTTAGGTGTGACCAGGGAAACGTTCCATGATAAGAAAGCATGCTGACCCCGTTTCCTGTCCGTCATTTCGTTTCTTTTCTTAACAGAAGAAACCAGCGGGGGTCAAGATTTCGGGGCAGCTCAAAATTTTGAAAATGAATCGCGCTTTTGGGAAATTTTTTTTTAAAGAAAGAAAATCAAATACAACGCAGGAGACCCTGTTGTTGTTGTTTTTTTTAGGACAGTCTACAAACAATAGACAAAGCAACACATGTCAAGTATCGACGCTGTCTTGACGCCCCATACAGTGTTATTGGTGGAGTTTGGTCGCATTCAAACGGCCGCCGAAAAAACTAGTTCCGAAAATAGGTCAGACCGGTGGACACCTTGTCACTTGGACAGGGCGCAGAACCTAGGGCCTTAGGTCTGAACAGGGCGCAGAACATAGGGCCTTAGGTCTGAACAGGGCGCAGGAGTTAAGGGAGAAAATTCTGAAGGACTCTGCCAGCCTGAGTGTGACAATACGGGAAAGCAGCTACTCCTGAATGTTCCCAAATCTGTTTTAATGGCTTTAAACCCTCACAAGATTATGTTGGTGCGAACACAAATGCCTAGATGTGCACTGCCTTGCAATCTATAACCGTCATTTATTTATGATAATGAAGATCTATATTGGATTTGGACTTTAACAACATTAGCTAACTTTTCATATTCGGAGTCCAAGAACTGAGTGCTCCAGAGAAGGACAAGGCTTTTTTTTATCAAGATCACCGTTAATATGGCGAATCATAAACGTCTGGCGCAGCTTGTTCTTCAAACTTCAAGCCATTGCATTAGCTGTAAACCTGCTGAACGTAACTTTATAAAGTAATTCACAGCCGTTTGATACACGCATCATGTATCATATCTAAAAGGAGACAATTTAGAAGCGAACACTATTCATTGTTAAAATTCACGCTGAGAGACAGAGAGAGAGAGAGAGAGAGAGAGAGAGAGAGAGAGAGAGAGAGAGAGAGAGAGAGAGAGAGAGAGAGAGAGAGAGAGAGAGAGAGAGAGAGAGAGAGAGAGAGAGAGAGAGAGACAGAGAGAGAGAGAGAACATCAACCTCCACAGAACCGCTCCAGAGACCGGGGCTGAAGATGTCGCTTGATTAGTTTATTGATCGCTCGGTTGTTGCGTGCACCACACACACTCGATGCTCAGAGCGCCCACACAGAGGGAGGGGAGTGGGAGGGGTGGGGAGGCACGAGCTGGAACACTCATGCCCAGTTTACCATTCTCTGGCAGCACCCGATGGCAATGAAGCAGATATTTATTTTCTCTTAATCCCTTCAGAATATCTGTAAATTGTTTTTATTCCTATCTGCAACAAGATCTAGGTTTATGGCCAGCGAAGAATGATTTTATCGAGTTTTAAGCGCTGGTTCAGCCATGACATTGTTCGTTCGGTGTGGTCTCTTTCATTCGTCGTTATAATAGAGTATTTCCTCATGCAATTTCTGGCCGTGTCTTCTAGCTTTCGGACAAATGCTCTCATAGTATACAGTGTCGCCGCTGAAGTTTATTGATCTAAAAGACTGGTAAAAGTAGACTGAAATGATCAAAAATAAGTTTTGCAGGGTTTTTTTCTTCCTCTCTTTTGTTGAAGGCAGCCCAATACTTGACATAATTATTTAAAGAAGAATAAAATCAAACGACAGATTCGACTGTTATTGACATCTGACGCATGGTCGGAGGTGTAGAGAAAAGCTTGCGTACAGGCAAGGCAATCTCTTGACAACGATTATCCCTAATCACCGCGGCTTTATCAGAGGTTGTATGAAGTCAGCTCCCGCAAGCATGGCCCTTTGAACATTAATATGCTTTAGTTTCAATTAAAAAAAAAAAAGATATTTACGTCTTAACTTCTGCAGCATTAAAAAAATTATTTAAAATCTTAAGTATTTGTAACTGTATAGCACTGATAGCTTATCATCCTCCTAACTTTAAGCAAACAATGTTGATTCGAAGAAAAAAAATGTTTGACAAAATTCATATTTTTCATTATTGCTTTTCTTTTCAACTCCTTAGTTGTTACGTTTATTCATGTGTTGCTGCCATGACACAAGCACTAAATAAAGTACTAGCTCTTTCTCGAGTGTCACACAGAGTTTGTTCCAGTGCCCGAAACAGAAATCACTTTCCTCTCTTTAGAGAAAGAAAGGCAGTGAGCCGTCTCTATTGTTTTGTCCGTTTGTTTTGAATTACAGACAAAACCGCGATCGAAGACTAGCAGTTCAACGACCTAATTTGTTCACCATTCATAGTTCCAGGAAAAAAAAACAACAAAATTGTTGCTAGATGAAAAATCATCCGAATCAGTTCTCGATCTGGCGAAGTTGAAGGACGCGCAGCCTGTCTTTTGACAGAATCTGTCGCATTCCTTTCAGCTCCGCCAGACACGAGTTTTCAATTTGGCCGTGCCCAGCAGCATCCCAGCCCTCCCCCGGCCTGTAGACTAGTGTAAACCTCCCGGCTTGCGTCATAGGTCGCTGTCTCCTCCTGACCCTGCTAGATGACGTTTCCGGTGACCGATCGTTTCCGGTTCATTATTGGTTTCTTTTCCCTAAATGGCGAGAATAGAAGCTTGGAGGAACCGCTGCTGGTTTTAAATAGGGCGAGGGTTATATAGTCAAGATTGGTAGCTGTGAGTTTGACTGCCCAATACAACTTTCGTAAGCCATGTTTTTTTCCCTCTTTTTTTTATTTTTTTTTACTAAATTAGATTTAGGTTTTGATATGTATTGCTTAAAGAGAAACTGAATTATGGTTTTTAATTAGAACCAACGACAAAATGCTTTCCACCGAGTAAGTTTTCCGTGACCTAGTGAGTATTAAGGCGAGATAATACCCAAGCCACCACCACTGCTTATTAATCAGCTTAGCATTGCAGCGCCACAATTCCACTCTCTCCACATGATTGTGGCAAACCAAACCAATGGTAGACTCAAAATCTAGAATTTGTGTATCGCAGGCGCACCACCAAAACAATGGTGACATGATCCAGAGTAAACTCCGCTTAAGATGAGCTGTTTGTTACGAGTAGAAGGACAAAATTAACATTAAATACGGTATTTACTTTCTAATCAAGAAAAATTTGTACGGAGTGCTTTTCGATTTAGCTTTTTTTTTTTTTTAAAGTTTTATCCCTTTTTTGCACGTTTGCTATTGAGCGTGTACGTTTCCAATAATCTTTGAAATTAAAACACACACAATAAAAAACAAACAAAAACAAACAAAAAAACAACAACCAGACACACAAAAACAAACACAGTAGGTGTAGAAGTTGTTTGAAATTAGTCCACAATCTCGTA
>JAWDGP010006665.1:887500-900000 GCA_033675545.1 Elysia crispata
AGAAAGGAATACTTGCACTCTTCTCACTCTCAGTCTACTCTGTTCAGTCCAAAGTAAACACAGACCCATTTCCCACCGTCTGGTTTATTGTGTCTCCCTCCAAACCAAACCAAGGCCAGTAGCTGTACTGGTGACCACTTGACCTTCCCACATAGTTTGATTCCAGGCAAAGCGACAGTACAGTAAGATGTATATATCTACACCCCCTCCCCCTCCTCTCTCTCTCTCTCTCTCTCTCTCTCTCTCTCTCTCCCTCCCTCCCTCCCTCCCTCTGTCTCTGTCTCTGTCTCTCTCTCTCTCTCTCTCTCTCTCTCTCTCTCTCTCTCTCTCTCTGTTCCTCTATGTACTCCTACCAATATCTCAGCTAGTATGCCTGGCTCTCCTCTATGTCCACTGTGAAGTGTCCCCCTCTCCTATCGCCCCATGTCACTCTTTGATCTCTATTTCTCTTTCTCCCTTTAATTCCCCCTCCCCCCCACCCCCCTCCTCTTTCCCTAATCCTAACTTCCTCTCTCCCGATCATAAATCAAATTCACATAATTATGGGATCCAACAATAGCGGCAGAAAAGCAAGGCAATTTTGTTACGTAAGTCTGTGAATGGGGCTTATTATTTGGGCAGAAAACATTTTAGCACGTACCAATGCAAGTATTTGCACAGTCAAGGCTTGGCTTCTACTGTAAGAATACCCGTTTGATCTACTGAATGGAGAGAGCAGAGTAGAGTGGTAAAGAGGTGATAGATAGATAGATTGAGGAAGAGCGTTAGAATGGGGGAAAAAAGAATGAAACAGATAGGTAGATAGTACGTGTGTGTGTATGTAAGAGAGATAGATAGATAGATATAGAGAGAGATAGACAGACAGGCAAATGAAATTTAGACAGAGAATTAGAGAGCAAAAGGAGGTGTAGATGGAAAAGAAGAAAAGAGGAGATGAAGTGGAGGGAAAAACGACACAAAAATTGAGATCATGAAAGGATAGATATAGAATGAAATGTAATCATAGATACACATGGGAAGAACAAAAAAAGAAATAGAAGGAAAATTCAAACGTTAAAGATAGAACGAACTAGCGAGCGAGGACCGGCGCATGAAGAGGCGAAACAGAAACAAAACATGACAGTTTACTGAGGGACATGAACATGATAGTTTACTGAGGGACAGGAACATGATAGTTTACTGAGGGACAGGAACATGATAGTTTACTGAGGGAGAGGAACATGATAGTTTACTGAGGGACAGGAACATGATAGTTTACTGAGGGACAGGAACATGATAGTTTACTGAGGGACAAGAACATGATAGTTTACTGAGGGAGAGGAAGATGATAGTTTACTGAAGGACAGGAACATGATAGTTTACTGAGGGACAGGAACATGATAGTTTACTGAGGGACAGGAACATGATAGTTTACTGAGGGACAGGAACATGATAGTTTACTGAGGGACAGGAACATGATAGTTTACTGAGGGACAGGAACATGATAGTTTACTGAGGGACAGGAACATGATAGTTTACTGAGGGACAGGAACATGATAGTTTACTGAGGGACAGGAACATGATAGTTTACTGAGGGACAGGAACATGATAGTTTACTGAGGGACAAGAACATGATAGTTTACTGAGGGAGGGGAAGATGATAGTTTATTGAGGGACAGGAAGATGATAGTTTATTGAGGGACAGTAAGATGATAGTTTATTGAGGGACAAGAACATGATAGTTTACTGAGGGACAAGAACATGATAGTTTACTGAGGGAGAGGAACATGATAGTTTACTGAGGGACAAGAACATGATAGTTTACTGAGGGAGAGGAAGATGATAGTTTACTGAGGGACAAGAACATGATAGTTTACTGAGGGAGAGGAAGATGATAGTTTACTGAGGGAGAGGAAGATGATAGTTTACTGAAGGACAGGAACATGATAGTTTACTGAGGGACAAGAACATGATAGTTTACTGAGGGACAAGAACATGATAGTTTACTGAGGGACAAGAACATGATAGTTTACTGAGGGAGAGGAAGATGATAGTTTACTGAGGGAGAGGAAGATGATAGTTTACTGAAGGACAGGAACATGATAGTTTACTGAGGGACAGGATATCAAAGATTTATGGGAAGGAAAGATGTGTTCCGCACGGGGGACAAACGCTATCCCTCTATAAAATTTAATCTTTCATAAGTAGTTGCCAGTTTTAAATTCTCCGAACTGGAAAAGGTCACGCTGTTACAACATATATGTATATTTCACTCTTTCTCGTTTATGTCACCCATCTGTCTCTTTTTCTGAATCAATGTATGTGTCTGTCTGTCTGTCTGTCTCTGTCTCTTTCCCTGTCCTTGGTCTGTCTGTCCATATCCCCAACCCCCCCCCCCCTTTCTCTCTCTCTCTTTCTCTCTCTTTCTCTCTCTGTCTCTGTCTCTCTCTCTTTCTCTCTGTCTCTCTCTCTCTGTCTCTCTCTCTCTGTGGGTCTCTGTCTCTCTCTGTCTCTGTCTCTCTCTCTGTCTCTCTCTCTCTCTCTCTCTGTCTCTCTCTCTGTCTCTCTGTCTCTGTCTCTGTCTCTCTCTGTCTCTCTCTGTCTCTGTCTCTCTCTCTGTCTCTCTCTCTCTCTGTCTCTCTCTCTGTGGGTCTCTGTCTCTGTCTCTGTCTCTCTCTCTGTCTCTCTCTGTCTCTGTCTCTCTCTGTCTCTGTCTCTCTCTCTCTGTGGGTCTCTGTCTCTTTCTCTCTCTCTCTCTGTCTCTCTCTCTGTCTCTCTGTCTCTCTCTCTCTGTGGGTCTCTGTCTCTGTCTCTGTTTTTTTCTCTGTCTCTGTCTCTGTCTCTGTCTCTCTCTGCAATGAAGTGTCAAGCGCCCGAATTTCACCTGTTCCGACCGACCACCTACTTGCACTGGAGACAGACTCTAATCTATCACCACTGCCGAATTGCCTGGATCTACCCAGCACTGTCTGGCGTCTGGCCTGTAGCATTCCACACATTACTGCCCCCCACCCCTCCCCGGGTCGAGACACCAGTAGCTTGGTCTCACATCGTTGTGCGACAAATATTTCAATAAAAAAAAAAAAAGTAACATGGCTGCAAGAAGTATCAAAATCAATAAACAAATTATGCACTGGGGATAAACCATACTATAGGAAAACATGTTCAGAATTACAGTATTAAGCGATTAATGTTAATATAAAGCAAAAAGACGAGATTTTTTTCTCTTTTTTTTTTCTTCTATTTTTCTTGACAGCAAGGAGCAAGCAAACGTGGTTATTTTTCTATCTATGCGGTGTTAATGTTTACAATGATTGGTTGGGTTTTTACTGCATGTAATTTTTTTTTTCAAACAAAAGCATGATTGATTGGAGGTACGTATTACTTGAACAAGATACCAGTAGCTCTTGTACGGTATCTTGGTGCTCATCTCTTCTGTTTCGTACAGGTGGGACTGAGTGGAGGGTGGAGATAGCTATTGCTTTAACAAGATACCTTAACTCTCGGTGCTCATCTCTTCTGTTTCGTACAGGTGGGACTGAGTGGAGGGTGGAGATAGCTATTGCTTTAACAAGATACCTTAACTCTCGGTGCTCATCTCTTCTGTATCGTACAGGTGGGACTGAGTGGAGGGTGGAGATAGCTATTGCTTTAACAAGATACCTTAACTCTTGTGGCGGGCCAGGCCGTTGTTTGATTCATACAAATAGATGGATCGAGCGTTTCATGTTAGATGATTATTATTTCTGTAGAGAAACTAACGGCAATCGCCTTGATGCGCGAATTATAATGTTATAGAGTGAATAAAGCCTTTACAAGAATTCATGAGTCTTCACTTCGACCGTCATTGATTTCATGAAGAAACCAAGTTTCGCGCCTCCGTCTCGATCTCCTCCGTTGTGTAATTATTTCTCTCTTTCGTTCTGGTTTGTTTCACCTGTGTGCAATCTATTGTTGCTGTGACCGCTCGAAATGCACCCGCTTCAAGGCCTGGTGGGCCACTCGACTCTTCGTTACAGGTATTCGCTCACTGGCCCGTGGAATCGATCCGGTTCGATTTGGACGTCATGGTCTTTAAATGCATTCACCCTTTTTTTAAAAGGCCACGAGCTTTAAAATTTGGGTTATTTTGTTTTGCGTTTCTTTTTTTTTTTCTTTTTTTTTTTTTTTTGTGTGTGTTAAATTTAGTATTATTTTCTAAAACATATTTTTTGCGTCTAAAGGCACTTTTACGCTTAATTTTTTTGAAATTCGCAATGTCTATAGTAGTGAATGAGGTCAGGATTACCCAGGGAATAAGATCACCTTGAACGTTTTGTTTAATTTATGATTTGGGGTCACATGGTCTCCGATGGTGGACAGAACAAACTGGTAATATTAAGCTGAAGGATGGGGGAAGAGCAATTCACCGGAATTTCTTTCTTTCTTTCTTTCTTTTTTTTTTTTCAGAATCAATGAAACTGTTTTTCAATCTGCCTAGCAGTGTCTTTTTTTCCCTTGATTTTTTAATGCAATACTCTAACTGGACTCCCAACAAGGTCTTCTATATTTCGCCAGTCGTCTTTGACTCCCAACCATCAAACCTACTAGATACGTCTGGAGCAGGTCGTGTTGACATGATTGTGGTGTAGATCAGGCCAAGTTGTCCCGCCTGAACGACTATCAGACCAGCTCCAGCCCAGTAATGTCCCCTTGGAGCAGCCACCCTGTCCGGCAGGTTACACGCGACCTGGGCCCTGTCTGTCACTCGACTTGTCACTTGTCAGCGATTATTAGATGTATCTTGCCATCTATCTGGCCTGTCGCCCTCGCGACATCTGGACATCATTTTCCCCCTGCGCTCGGCGCTCCTTCCTTGTAAACCTTGTACTTATTCAGTTTAAATCAATACAATGAAGGTTTGTCGCCCTAGACCTGCGCTCGGCGCTCCTTCCTTGTAAACCTTGTACTTGTTCAGTTTAAATCAATACAATGAAGGTTTGTCGCCCTAGACCTGCGCTCGGCGCTCCTTCCTTGTAAACCTTGTACTTGTTCAGTTTAAATCAATACAATGAAGGTTTGTCGCCCTAGACCTGCGCTCGGCGCTCCTTCCTTGTAAACCTTGTACTTGTTCAGTTTAAATCAAGACAATGAAGTTTGTCGCCCTATACCTGCGCCCTTGCTGTTGTCTTGCTGTGGTCTTTACCAGCGGTAGAAAACAAAATTGCGTCTAGAGAGCGTAGCTCAGTTATATTTCTCTCCCTCCTCCCCCCCCCCTCCCCCCCTTATTTGCAAAATATAACACATAATTATGAACCAATATGCACCAATTTTCTGTGACCATTTTGTTTTCCCATTATGTTTGCATACCAAACTGTGTAATTTTAACTAATGGTGGACTAATCATCATAGGATGCAAAAATCCGCACTCTTTTTTTTTTTTTTTTTTCTGACCTTCGTTGCTAGGGAGCAGTTGAGCTGTCAGGTATATTCACTTGTGATTCGTTATCCGAGCAAACCCTTATACAATGCTACAGCATGCAGTGTGGATGGGTTTTTTTTTTTGTTTTTTTTTTCATCTTCTTCTTCTCTTTAATCCTTTGAAACCAGTTCATACATCGATGACTCTGTAATATCGACGTTTACCTGTCCTGCCTATCCGAGCCACCTTTCTCGTGGTGAGACACGACGTACTGTAACTATTATGCTGTATTATTAAATCGCTCTCGATGCTTAGCTAACTACAGCGGAGAAATTCCCCGTCCCTCCCCGATTTCTCTCTCTCTCTCTCTCTCTCTCTCTCTCTCTCTCTCTCTCTCTCCCCCTCTCTTTCCCTCTCTCTTTCTCTCTCTCTCTCTTTCTCTCTCTCTCTCTCTCTCTCTCTCTCTCTCTCTCTTTTCCTTCCCTCATTCTCTCTCTCTCCTTCCCTCCCTCTCTCTCTCTCTGTCTGTCTCCCTCCCTCCTCTCCCTTCCTGAGAGGAATACAGACCTTGCGATTTTTCCAACCCATGTCAAATATTATCTGCGGAACGATGGACCCTCGCCATTTGAAGAATGAGAATATTACAAGCTGGCGATGGCATCTACCTTTTTGATATATAATTTTTCCTGTTGATTTTTTCTTTTTTTATTTTTTTAAAATTGGTCAAAGTCTTTTAACATCCACCCAACTCCTTTCATATTTTGACGTATGACGCTTACAAAGTGCCAGGACATGTTAATTGCACTTGCTTTTTAACCAGGGCTTGCCTGGAAACAGTAATAGCAGCTTTCAAAACTCCAGCAACAAAGCCTGAGGGAGTAGGTAGGGAAGAGGCGGGCCGGAACTACCTGAGCTCCAGGTATGTCTTAATGGAAGACTTCACGCTGTGGTTGGCGGCATTCCCACTGAAAAACATAATAATAATATACAATCTTAAGGGCGCTGGTATAATGAGTGGAAGAGCTTGTCGGGATCTATCAATGAATATTTCTAGAGGACGGCATAGATTTTTGGCTTGCCGAGGAGGTGACCATGTTGGTATGCTAGGAAGGCTCTCGCGATGCCCACAGGCTCTGTGAAGCTCAAAAATATCCCCAGGTAACTAAAGCGACGGTGTTCAAGTTAAGCTTGCTGGCTCAAGTTACATGGCATTGTTTAGTGTGTGTTTTAACTCTTCACGTCTTACAGTTGGTTCAGTTTTAATTAGACAGTAAAATAAGGGCAAGGACACTTCCCCAGTTTCAGCAAACTGGATTTTAGTCCTTTACAATCTATATTGTATGTATGAGTTAATTATATGTATAAGAGAGGAAGGGAAAGAGAGAGAGAGAGAGAGAGAGAGAGAGAGAGAGAGAGAGAGAGAGAGAGAGAGAGAGAGAGAGAGAGAGAGAGAGAGAGGCGTCAATCTGTTTATATGCCTTTCTGTGTATCCCAGCATCTCTCTTTCACACACACACACACACACTCACTCAGAGTCTGACTTTTCCACCATTCACAACCCTTTCTTCTTCTTCTTCTTCTTCTTCTTCTTCTTCTTCTTCTTCTCTCTCTCTCTCTTTGTGACTTTCCTACTGTTCCCAGCCCTCTCTTTTTCTCTCCCTGTCACTATCCATCTAAGTTGTCTTTCTCTGCAAATCAGCCATCCAGTTGAATCCAACGTTTTTTTGTTGTTGTTTTTTTTCCCTATATTTCATTAATAATTTTCATCAATGAATTTCACCCCTTGTGAGAGGGATATCTATCAAATCTCCCCCAGCTGCAAACTTCTTTAACGTTACTTATTAAATCATGTTTAACGTCTATATGATCACATCTTTTCGAAGAAGAGTCAGAAAAGCATATTAATTCGATTTTTGCCTCATTTTTTCTTAACAGAGATTGCTGATTACTGTGCTACCTTTTGATAAGCTTTAGAGAGACGAGATCAACAGGTGGTGCGATTAGTCCGACCTTCACCGTTGATGTCACCTCATTTGGTTCATTAAACGATTCAATAGAGACATTAGATTAACTAGAATGGCCCGCACGACCTTGACCGTTGATGTCACCTCATTTGGTTCGTTAAACGATTCAATAGAGGCATTAGATTAACTGGAATGGCCGGCACGACCTTGACCGTTGATGTCACCCCGTTTGCCTCACCAAACGATTCGATAGACACATTACATTAACTGGAATGGCCCGGTCGACTCTATGAGTCCGAGGCTCGCAGTGTGCGCATTGTGGCTTGATGATCGCGGGTTCGCGTCCCCGATTGTCCGGCAATGGACGACATAAAAACTGGCGCCTTAGATTGTTACCCCCCCCCCCACACACACACACACACCCCCCACACACCACACACACACACACCCCACAGTGCTTCTCAAGGACGATTCGAGGAGTCCTCAGCAGGTTCCAGCAAGGTGAAGGTGACGAGGATCTAGGAATTCATGCGTGCATGAAAATTTTTTTTTCTCGAGATTCCACTCATGCTGATGGTAGCCACGGTTCCGCTTGAGTTTCTGTTATCCTCCAAATAAAAAACCCCAAAAACAAACAAAAAAGTCAAACCTCCGACCCTTCCCACAAAAGCAACAACAACAACAAACAAAAACATACACACACACAAGACACCCAGCTTATTGCGACCCTGTCATGGATTAGATATCAGATGCAGACAAACAAGAGAATATTTCTCTTCACGTTGTCCTAGCAGTTTCTTATGGTGAACATGGTGTCCGAGCAGTTTCTGATGGTCAACATGGTGTCCGAGCAGTTTCTGATGGTCAACATGGTGTCCGAGCAGTTTCTGATGGTCAGCATGGTGTCCGAGCAGTTTCTGATGGTCAGAGAGAAAGACTGCATGCACGCAACGGAGCTACGGTCTCCGAACTCACCGCGGGAAGATGATCATTTATGATGCGGACGGATTATTTATGATGCGAAGAAGAGCTATGGACAAGGATCAGGTGTCATGTAACGGCTCTACGCCGCTCAACTCGAGAGCTGCTCCGGATGTAACCAGCGGCCGTCTTCCGGCCTGTGGAGAGCTTTTGGCGATATCTCAGCGAGATTTTGGGATCTGTAAGCGCTGGCCACAGTTGACGTAGAGCCTTGAACTTAAACTGCCCGCAGGTGATCTTCTCTTGCCACCTGGGGCGTAACAGTGGTGTAATGGTTTAGTCTCTCACCTAGAGAAAGCGACGGAAAGAGAAGGAGGAGGTAACGCAGGAAGGGAAGATTTGAGTAGAGAGGGAAAAAAACATATAGGGAAGATTTGACTAGAGAGAAAAAGAAAAAAAAGACATATATAATATTATGAGAAAAAATCCTAGAGAAAAAGTCAGAGCTAGAAAAGATGTGGGATTTTTTTTTTTTAATAAAGTGGGGTTGGGATGGAATATGGGAAGAGGAAAAGAAAGGGGAAAGGGAGGGGGGGGGTTGGAGGGGAGCAAGCTATTGAAGAAAAGTAGGTACTTCCTCATTGTATATTTTCCATAAGGAGAGAGGAAGGTCATCGCAACCCAGGCTGGACATGGTCAATGACGTTCTGGAAGACTGGCGTACATAAAACGGTCACGGCTCGCCACTGGACGCCCCGCGGTGTGAGTCGGCAGCGGTCAGCGCCTGGCCAGTCCCGCCATTAGTATGCGCATGCCGATTGCGACCCTGAGCCAACCTCACCGGTCTTGTTTACTAACTCTTGATCGCTGGCCCCAGTACACGGAGGTTACACCATGCCAATGTCGTGGCGTCAGCTCTCAATGTCGCATTCACAGGATTTGAATTATCGGTGTTTAACGAATGTTAAAAATTGGTTAGTTGTAGATGGGCAACTAAATCCCTGTGAAAACGTACCAAAAATGTTGTAGATAAACTACTGTCGTTTTTCCCCACATAAATGCTTTGTATTAACAAACATCACGTAGTTACCCAGGGTTACAGAGCGCATGAGTTATCAGAAAGAACTTTACGACATTGTGCTCGGCTGTTGACAGGTCTGTGGTACTTCTGGCATGCTCTACTTATTTCGTGTTACCCTCAAACCCTACGTTAGAAGCCGTGGGATCTCTTTATGATAAAATAAGCCTGCATAGATTTGTAATCAAAGGGCGAACCTTTTAATCAGTCAATCGATTCATAAGTCCAACAATCATTTACTCAAATTACTCGATCAAAGAAAATCCTTTACTTGAGTTATCAATCGAGTCGACATTTTATCCCAGAATCAGACTATCAACAAATGAATAAGACATAATTATATCACAATCATTTAATTGATAATACGTGGCCTTGTCGCCTTTAGAAAATAATAATAAATAATAAAGGAACAGCACATTAGATATCTCGGAATGCGCCCCCCCACCCTCCTCCTCCTCCTCCTCCTCTCTCTCTCTCTCTCTCTCTCTCTCTCTCTCTCTCTCTCTCTCTCTCGCTAAATTTTTATATCACTGTTTTTTGCATGACATGTGGCGTAATAAACTCAGCTTCTCAACATTTCCTACTTTGAAAAGAAAAAAAAAATACCCAGGCCATACTAGGAGAGGACCTTGAGAAAAAAATTATATTGTTACGGTCTTAAGTATAAAGCCCTACCGATTAAAACAAAATGTTCCCGACTTAAACAACTGAACAAAGTTATTGCCCCTTTTAGCGCAGGCGTTTTAAATACCTGCCTCGCGGAATGTTAATCGTTTGCCACAATCGTAATTGTTGTTTAGGACAATTCGATATCCGCTCTCCTGGCAAAGTGGCCAGATGTCATTCAAACGACGCGCCAGGTCGTGTAATACTAATGTTGCCGAGAAAGAATTGTTCAAAGAGGGTAGGATTAAGGGAGGCGTTTACAATGACCATTTATAGATCGTTGGATGACAGATATGCCAATTTCATTGCGACTCTTAAAAAAAAACAGCAGCTATTTTTGGCCACTGCTGATCCTTTGAAGTTTTGTCCTTGCCCTGTCTGTCATTCATTTCTCCCCTCCTCTCCCTTACTTTCTCCTCTCTCTCTCTCTCTCTCTCTCTCTCTCTCTCTCTCTCTCTCTCTCTCTCTCTCTCTCTCTCTCTCTCTCTCTCTCTACTTTCTTCCACCTGATATGCCATTTGTAACTACGTCTGCATCAACACAACAAAAGTCAATGAATTTAATTTTGTCTGCATAAATAGAATTCACTTCAATATGTATATCTGTGAGGAAGCTTTTGATTGGCTATACGGAGTGCTTAAAACATAATTGCAAAAGTCTCAAAAACAGCGCCAAAATCGCGTAGGCAGCTGCCTGCTTCCCAACGGATAGGACAATACCGAGGCATCCTAATGTACAGGCCGAGTCACCGAATTGAACAAACTTCTGCAGTGAGTGTGAGACTAAGTTTGAGCTCTATCATTTCACTCTGTAGGACAGTGAGATATTTTTATTGTATAGGCCCGTAGACTGAATAATAAATGCGTTCTGAGTACAATTCTGACTTAAGTGCTCAACAGTTAAAAGAAATATGTCACTATAACTTAAACATTCAAACATTTTTTTGTTCACTCTTAATATGACTATGTCTGAATATTAGGAAGCCTCGGACAAAACGCGTCAATTCCACTTATTAATTGGTTGTTTTTTTGTTTTTTTTTTTTGTGGGACTCCTCTAAGTCACTGCTTGTATTCGATTACTTCAGGGAAGAGTCGTATTGATTATCCGGTAAACTATCCCTTACACCCATAACGGTCCCCTCTATGCCCGGGACTCTGGCTATGAGTCAATGCTTGTATTCGATTACTTCAGGGAAGAGTCGTATTGATTATCCGGTAAACTATCCCTTACACCCATAATGGTTCCCTCTATGCCCGGGACTCTGGCTATGAGTCACTGCTTGTATTCGATTACTTCAGGGAAGAGTCATATTGATTATCCGGTAAACTATCCCTTACACCCATAATGGTTCCCTCTATGCCCGGGACTCTGGCTATGAGTCAATGCTTGTATTCGATTACTTCAGGGAAGAGTCATATTGATTATCCGGTAAACTATCCCTTACACCCATAATGGTTCCCTCTATGCGCGGGACTCTGGCTATGAGTCAATGCTTGTATTCGATTACTTCAGGGAAGAGTCATATTGATTATCCGGTAAACTACCCCTTACACCCATAATGGTTCCCTCTATGCCCGGGACTCTGGCTATGAGTCAATGCTTGTATTCGATTACTTCAGGGAAGAGTCATATTGATTATCCGGTAAACTATCCCTTACACCCATAATGGTTCCCTCTATGCGCGGGACTCTGGCTATGAGTCAATGCTTGTATTCGATTACTTCAGGGAAGAGTCATATTGATTATCCGGTAAACTATCCCTTACACCCATAATGGTTCCCTCTATGCCCGGGACTCTGGCTATGAGTCAATGCTTGTATTCGATTACTTCAGGGAAGAGTCATATTGATTATCCGGTAAACTATCCCTTACACCCATAATGGTTCCCTCTATGCGCGGGACTCTGGCTATGAGTCAATGCTTGTATTCGATTACTTCAGGGAAGAGTCGTATTGATTATCCGCTAAACTATCCCTTACACCCATAACGGTCCCTTCTATGCCCGGGACTCTGGCTATGAGTCAATGCTTGTATTCGATTACTTCAGGGAAGAGTCGTATTGATTATCCGGTAAACTATCCCTTACACCCATAACGGTCCCCTCTATGCCCGGGACTCTCACCCTGAGAATCTGTTGGATAGTTGGATAATTCTGATTACACTGTTTTGGCTGCTCGAAGTGTAAATTTTACCGCGAAAGAATCGGAGAAAGCAAACAAGGGATGAGGAGAAGGAGAGAAAGAGATAGATAGATAGATAGAAAGAGAAAGAGAGAGATAGATAGAAATAGAAATAGAGAGAGATAGATAGATAGATAGATAGATAGATAGAGAGAGAGATAGATAGATAGATAGATAGATAGATAGATAGATAGATAGATAGATAGATAGATAGATAGATAGAGAGATAGATAGATAGAGAGATAGATAGATAGATAGATAGATAGATAGAGAGAGAGAGATAGATAGATAGATAGATAGAGAGAGAGAC
>JAWDGP010006665.1:905000-910000 GCA_033675545.1 Elysia crispata
TCGCGAGCTGGCAAAACGTGAGTCTGTAATGGAGACGTTAAGGACCTTTTAAAGTGTCAAGGATGTTGCAGGTACACAGTTCTCACGCCACGAGCGTGTGGCTGGTCCGTCGATAACCTTGAGGCGGTCGTTCATTTCTCGCGGTCCGTTGCCCAACGAGGAACTAAAGAGATGGCGGCCAGGGTGGTCCACCTAAAGTATTGATCTGCTAGGACCTGTCCGACTTGCTTTGGTTGTTGTGTGGTCAGTGATAACAAACATGTCCAGTATAAGGATGGCGAGCTGTACTTTGTTATTGTCATGTCTTACTGTTTTGTTTATTTTAATTTCATACGCGCTATGTGCTTTGCTACTCATCCTCCCTTTTTTTTTTGTCCCCGCTCCCACCTTCCTTACCATGCACACATACTCTCTCTCTCTCTCTCTCTCTCTCTCTCTGCCTCTGTCATATACCGACATTTACACCCTCCCCATCTCTCTCTCTCTCTCTCTCTCTCTCTCTCTCTCTCTCTCTCTCTCTCTCTCTCTCTCTCTCTCTCTCTCTCTCTCTCTCTCTCGTCAGGAATTCCATTTGACCATTTATTTTGTCTGTCTCTTGTTGGTGCTGTTCTGTGCGCACTCTACCCTCTCTTCTCTCTGTCTGGTCCTTAGGAAACCGCTTTCCCCTCCAAAATTCTTATAGTTTTCTTCTCGCGCCATCAGCGCAGACGTCAAGAAACCATTACGCAAATTCACTTCATTCTCTGTCCCGGGCCGAACGGGGAAACAATAAAACCGAATTAGAGACGCTCTAAAGCAAAGTCAGAGGGTTACAAATGGAAAGGGTTCATTCACTACAGCCAACGGCGATCGATGGGCAACTCGCCACAGAACATGATCTGTGGACAAAAGAGAAGAAAGCTGTGGTCTAGGTAAGAAATGCCCACAAAGATAGAAAGAAGAGATAAAAAAAGGGATAAGAATACGTAACTGAGGAAGGGGGCTAGGATGATAGTAGGCATAGTAGTAGTATTGATAGTGGTAAAGATGATGGTGGTGATGATGATGATGATGATGATGATGATGATGATGAAGATGATGATGATGGTGATGATGATGATGATGATGATGATAAGGTTGGTGTAAAAATGTTCAGACGAATGCATCTTCGTGTTGTCTTTTTACGTGTGTTCAAACTTTCTTCCTCTTCTGTCTCTCTCTTTCTCTCCCTCTCTATCTCTCTCTCTCTCTCTGTCTCTCCTTCCACCCCCCCACCCCCGGGACACATACTTTGTTTTCTCTTTTCCCTCCGATGTAAGCGACTTGAAGAGTTACGAAGAAAATTAAACGACCAAAGAGCATGTTTGACACTAGAAAGGTTTAATCCTCCGGATAATTATAGCCCATTGCCAAGAAATTCCTGTTTGACCGCAATATCGAGGTGGACACAACGAACTAAATACGTTTTTTCTCATGCTCTTTGATCGGATTTGGACCTCCTCGAGGAGAGGAAGGGAGTAACCAGGGACCGGCGAGGGAAGCATGAATGGGATGAGAGACCAGTCACGTGCTGGGCACACACCATCAGCTACGTGACTTCTGTCACCGGTGGCCATTCATAGCCAGAAATACTCGTATTGTGTCACGCGGCATTCACGGTAATTGGCTTGTCTTTATACCGGCAAAACTTCAAAAAATATGTAAAAGAGACAGTAGTACAGAATGGACCCCCCCCAAAAAAAAAAAAAAAACTTACTCTGTTCTTAAAAAAAAAAAAAAAAAAAAAAAATAGAGGGGAAATATTAAAATTTTTCGACTCGACACTATGATGTCTAAGAATGATCTGTCGGAGTTGAGAAGTTTTATTCTGATCACGACTAGCACTCTTCCCATCGGAACTGAGTGCTTTGGGACTTCGTTTAATGCCAAGGACTTGTTGTGTTTAAATAGATTAATTCTTTCATTAATACCAAGGGCTTGTAGTATTTAAATAGATTAATTCTTTCATTAATGCCAAGGACTTGCTATATTTAAATGGATGAATCCTTTCATTAATACCAAGGGCTTGTAGTATTTAAATAGATTAATTCTTTCATTAATGCCAAGGGCTTGTAGGATTTAAATAGATTAATTCTTTCATTAATACCAAGGGCTTGTAGTATTTAAATACATTAATTCTTTCATTTACACCTACCTGCAGATATATCGCAGCATTTTGCGGACAGTCTGTCTCTACTCCTCGACTCAATGGGAGGCGTATAGTGAAGTGCTTGTTTCTCGGTTCCATGCGAGGTTTCAGAGTTTCAGGTGTCTATTTCAAGTCAAGGTCTCTCATTTGTCAATACCATGTATATAGTCCACCATCAAGCTGTCCTTGACTTTTTACAGAATCAATCCAAACTCAGATCTTATTAGGATTTGTATAGTGATATACAAGAATTTGTTTTGTGTGAACGTTATGTTCGTGGACAAATCGTTTTTTTTTTTTTTATTTTATCCTTGACTTTTCACAGAAACAATCCAAAGCCAGCTCTTATTAGGATTTGTATAGGGACTTAAGAGACTTGCTTTTTTTCTGAACGTTATGTACGTGGGCAAATGGTTTTTTTTTTTTTTTTATATTCCACCAAATGCGCCTGTGCCGGCGGATCTTCACAAATCCCCAAATACACGACGGATTGTGGACGGACGGGCAGGTCCGTGTTGGGACAATGTTGGTGCACGACAAACTTCTCTTTGGCGACTCCAGCTCCACCGAGAGAGGAAAACTATGAATGGAAAATGAGCGTTTCAGGAGGAATTGCTTGATCAGGCGATTATTCGTTGTTTGACTTTAATTTCGCCGCCAGTGCACATCGAATTAATGGCTATCTCCCTGCCTCGCCCATCGTACCCGATATCTTCTTTTGTGCCCAGAGCGTTCTAACGTCACGTCCCGCTTTCAGAAGTATAGGCTGGAATTGATTAATCATAAGAGCCGATTCTTGTGAAAGAAGGCGGACTGTGACATAATTATTTACTGAAAACTAATCGTGAGACACATTAAATTTTTTTTGGTCGTTCATTAAGTGAGAGAGGCTGGTGATAGCCTTGGTCGTGCAAGATGTCTGATTTAGAAGCGGGTGTGCTAAGTGCAGCGCGCGGGTAAGACTTGGGTCAGTTAAGCGCGCATGGTAAACAGATACCTGTCTATAGTAACCAGTCGTGTGGGGATGCTGCAATGTGGGTTGATACTCGTAGAACGGTTCGCGAGTCTTCGGCTCAGGCGATTATTGTTTCTTTTTTTTTTTTTTAATTATATATTTTTAAAGAATGGATCGGAATAAAAAAAATACTCGAATTGCTGAAGATAATCTTCGGGCATAGCCATGGCTAAAAATTGCAATGTCAGATTCGGAATTTTGAATAGAAAATAGTTATATTCATGTAATAATAAAATAAATACAAGAATTTGAAAAACAACAACTACAACAATAATAATAATGATGATGATGATAATAATAATAATAATAATAATAATAATAATAATAATAATAATAATAATAATAATAATAATATTAGCAGCAGCAGCAGCAGCAGCAGCAGCAGCAGCAGTAGTAGTAGTAGTAGTAGTAACGATAATAATAGTAAATAATAATAACAAAAAACAACAACAGCAACAACCAATCCATTATCACAGTAAATGATGTTAAACCTTTCGGATTTACATATAAACAAAACATTGTGCGGGTAGGAGGCAACGTTCTCGAGATAAAAAGAAGGTGATACGAAAATGTTCCCGTGAACCGTGGCTGATTTCTTATCTATGGAATCGTGTGCGAGTCTTGTTGGAAACTAGGCCAGCTAGATCTGGATCTTGTCGTCCACAGGATCAACTTTTTGCACCTGCCTGGTCACCCCCCAAACCCGAACTCTGTCTCTGTCTGTGTGTCTGTCTGTCTCTCTCTCACTCTCTCTCACTTTCTATCTCTCTCGCTCTATCTCTGTCTGTCTGTCTGTCTGTCTGTCTCTCTCACTCTCTATCTCTCTCTGTCTGTCTGTCTGTCTGTCTCTCCCCCCTCCCTCCCTCCCTACCTCTCTCAATCTATCTCTGTCTGTCTGTCTGTCTGTCTGTCTCTCTCTCTCTCTCTCTCTCAGCCTCATTCCCCAATCCGTCCCATGCCTTTAATTATCTAGCTCTGCGTTTTGATTCTCCCCAGGTTCTAGGTATTTCCACCCACTGCGCCAGCATGGGTAATTTTGATAGCGTAAAGTTCGCACCTTCTATTGCAGCAAAGCATTGTGGTCTTGTTTCTGCCCCGTTTCCCCTCTCGCAAAGCACCCCTCCCTGCCTCTCCCTTTGTGTCGCTCTTTCTCTCTCTCTCTCTCTCTCTCTCTCTCTCTCTCTCTCTCTCTCTCTCTCTCTCTCTCTCTCTCTCTCTCTCTCTCTCTCTCTCTCTCTCTCTCTCTCTCTCTCTCTCTCTCTCTCTCTCTCTCTCTCTCTCTCTCTCTCTCTCTCTCTCGACCGGTGCACTTGATTTGATTTGCTTCTTTAGTGCCTCTGATCAAAGGCTGTTGTAGGAATGAATCTCTTAAATCTAGATTATGTGGAGACGTCTCGCTCAGAATCTCAGATACAAATCACATGACACGGACCGGTTTTCTAAGTGAAGCTCTCTGACCACTGTCCTGTCCAGTGAACTTAGCGGTGCGAAGAAACCACTGGTCGTTTTGATTGTCTTGATATTATGTTCCTCTCTCTTTCTCTCTCTCTCTCTCTACCAGCCCTCCTCCACCACTGTAACCTGCACCATAACCGTGCCAATTTCCTTACTCTCATGCGAATAAGGCAATGAATTACATTGCACAGCACATCCTTCACCACCAGCATTGCTTGGCAACGTTAAGGCGAGCTTGCAAACTGCTCGACCACGCCAACTACTTCACATTTGGTGTTGACGACAAAGTTAATCAGTCATAATCCAGCTTGGCTTCATTTAGAAAAAAATATAAAATCATTAAGGGTCGCTTAGACTAATGTG